>JBBPKN010002037.1:0-10177 GCA_038089275.1 Pulveroboletus cf. rosaemariae
AATGTGAAAAGGTGAAATAGTGAAAGGGTGAAGGTGTGAAGGTGTGAAAGGGTCATGTGATGTGACAATGTGAAGAGTTGCAATAGTAAGAAGATAAGTCCAAAAAGAGTAAAAATGAAAAAGTGCATTATAACACTTTTTCTTTATCAAAAAAAAAGAATGACAAACTCCACCCCTGCCAAGACTACAGGTATCTGAACAAGCATACCATTTGAAACACCTACTCTTTGCCCCTTATCTCTGACCTTATAAATAAGCTCTATAATGTGAAGCTCTTTACTAAGTTTAATGTCAGATGGGAATACAACAACATCCATATCTGAGACAGACATCAATGGAAGGTCACCTTCATTACCCATAAGAGGCTCTTCAAATCCACAGTAATGTTTCTTGGTTTGAATAACTCATTCACTACTTTCCAGTGATTCATGAATGATTCCTTCCAGAACATAATTGCTGAAGAATGACTCATTATCTACATGGACAACTTCCTTATCTCTTCTTCTGATGCTGATACCCATCAGGAGTAAACCTCCCATGTCCTTCAATAGATGGCAGACCTTGATCTCCACCTCAAATTGGAGAAATGTACCTTTGCTGTCTTTCAAGTTAAATACCTTGGAATGATTGTCTGTCCTGGTAAACTTATCATGGACTCCATCAAGCTTACTGGCATTTCACAATGGCCAGTCCCCTCAAAAGTCAAGGACATCTGCTTATTCCTTGACTTTGCTAACTTCTACAGATAATTTATCTCTAATTATTCTATCATTGCTTGCCCCCTTTTTGATCTCACCAAGAAAACTATGGCCTGGTCTTGGTCCCCTGCCATGCAAAAAGCCTTTGACTCACTCAAGGCAATCTTTCTCTTATAGCCAGTCTTGCAAATGCTGGATTTTTTCCATTTCTTTGCCATTGCAACTAATGTCTCCACTTATGCCTCAGGTAATATTCTTCTTCAGACTAATGAAAATGGGGATTGGTATCCCTGCTCTTATCTTTCCCAGACATTCTTCACTGCTAAGCAGAATTACAATATTTATAATTATAAACTTCTTGCAGTTATCTGTACCTTGAAAGCCTAGAGGCAATACCTCCTTGGCTTCTTATCTCCCATTTAGGTTTTTACTGATCATAAAAACCTGATATATTTTAAATACCCTCAGAAGCTTAACTTCCACAAGCCCATTGGCTTCTTGATATCACCAACTTTGACCTGCAACTCTTCTATTATAGTTTGCTTTTTTAATTTTTGATCACATGACTTTATCTTATCTAATCACATAGTTATCTAATCTTTTGTCTTATCTAGGCATGTGACAGGTCCCATGACAGGTCTAGACCCAGGGCATAAAGTTAGCCTCATGTCTTATTGCCACTTTTCATTTCTGTTTTTCTTTGCTTCTTTTTTATTTTAGAAGCCTAGCTTCTTTTTAGCCATTGACTATTCTCACAAGTGCTTCTATTCTTTTTGATGGTGCCTCAGGGTCTGTGGGAATATTCCCATCAGGGTCTTGGTCTATGCACCATTTTGTACTGTATAAATACTATAGCCTTAGCATGTCTCAAGCCCCAGTCTTAAGCACTTGTATTATCTAGTACAGTGTTCACTCATATATCTCTTATCACTTCATTCTCACCTAAATCAACATTAACATCATTGCTAGACCTTGATTAGGGTTCTAGTCTCATTTGTACAATGTCCAATATTAACTTCATAACATCTCCCATATTACTGGTATCTCTTTTACCAGATCTGATGTTCTCTCTCACTGCTCTAACCTTTGTCCTGACATCTCCCTTAATAATCAGGAGGTTACTTTGCTCCCTCTGAAGCTCTTTATTAATCTCATTAATGCTGACCTCACTACTTACATTAAGAAACATCAGATCAACAACCCTCTCCATTTTTTCCTTCTTTAAAAGATGGATACCTCTGCTAATAAGAAATTTCTTTACTCTTGCTGAGGCACAAGCAGATGTGCTGAACTGCTTCTAATCCTAACCTAAGGGCTTCCTTGGTGAGTGCCTTCTTCTACTAAAGGGCTTTTGGACTAGTGGCCCTGAACTAGGCAAAGGAATGCAAATAAATCAAGCTATACCACTTGTGAAAGCAGATAGGTATTGTCAATGATGATCTGTAAAAGGGGTGTTCTCTTAGATGCTAGACTAAACCAGAGCTCAAGTAAACAAGACTGGGGATCCAGTCTTGCCTATCTTGCCCCTTATATATTGCCAGAGGGGACTGCTTATTAAGTATAGAACTATCTAATAAGGAAGATAACCCTGAATCCTATAGATAAGAAGAAATGAAAGCATGGAGTGGAAATGAGGAGTATGGCAGAAGGCCATGCAGATGTGGGAGAATGAAAGAGAAGCTATGGAATGGAAGTGCAGGGTTAGAGGTACTTGCACCATAAGGCCAGGAATCTCTGCCACAGATGAGATTCAATCTGTAGATCTGCCACAAATGCATCTAAGATTAGATCCAGATTCAGATCAGATCTAGATAAGATCCATAGAGATAAGACTGGTGGGCATTCCCAGGGAAAATCCAGGGAAAATCCTAGTTAGGTAACTTATGGTCATATAACCACTACTAAGGGAAAGAAATAATAAATACTCTTAAAGAAAACAGACCATAGACTAGGGTTAAGCCAAATTTGGGGTTCCTTGTGCATGATCACATGATGTCACATGACTGGTTCTAGTGCAGCAGTGTCACTTTATAACACTTGCACCTTAGATTGAAAAGAGATTGGCAGATTACTATTCTATCAAAACCATATCTTTATTCCCTCTTTCATTAATTTCTATCATGAAATTCTCCAGCATTGCCATAATCACCCTTCCACCAGCCATTTTGGCTACCTTAAGACCTGCCAACTCATCTCCACTGAGTTCTGGTGGTGTTACATCCCACACCAACAGATTGACTCCACTATGTCTCTGATGCAACTCCAGTTGCTTTTACACTTTAAGCTGCATATCTCCTAGTTCTCTTTACCTCCATCTTTTCCTACCTAATGATTGGTTACAACTTTACCTACACTAACTCCATACCATTCCAATACAATTCTGTAGTTCCTCCAATCTTACTTCCTGTTCCTGTTCCTTTCTGCCTTGCTTCTCTCTATCATCATTTAGTTTTCAGTTTGACATTATTTGATGTTGTCTCCTCTGACATCTTCATTCATATCCAGGATGCATTGGCACCTGCTTCACTTATGAGACAACTCCTTTCATATCTCCATTTCCTCCTTAGCTAATCTGCCTCTCTGAGGTATAAGTACTGTAGCTTTGTATCTTGTACTTTAGTTTGAAAATTGACCATAAAACAACATTATGATCCCCTTAGACCCCCTTCTGCCTCATAACTTGATGTTGTACCTCTTGTTGGGAAAAGTCCTATAGTCTATCCCAGACCTCTGATAGTTTCTGACCCTTTTATAAATTGGGGCACCCAGTACTAGCATAAGGGCACACCACATAAGGTAAAGCCAAGCCCTGTCCACTCCAGAGTTATCTGGAGTACCCCCAGAGTATGTCACAATTTTATAAAAGTATATTCAAACTCTCACTTGTGCTGGTACTGCTATCATATCTATCCATGTAACTAGAGCTTGCTCTTGCATTGTTCTTGATCAGTTCAAGAGTTTCTCTGCCCACTGTGCACCAGGCTCAGCCTCACAGGCTCCTGTGTCCTCCTACTCTTTCATACCTAGTGCTCCAGTTGATGAAGCCCCTGATGATTCCAAGATTCCCCAATCTCCCCACACTCCTGACAACTGTGGTGCCCAGCCAGGAGTACCAGATGAACTCAGAGATGACCCCTCTGACAGATATTCCAATATTCTGGAGGATAACCCTGAACCTTTCCCAGATCTGGAATCTATTCCCATTTACCATAATACTATCACCAATCTCACTAGTGCCATTTGTGGATTAGCTTGCTCTTCCTATCATACCCCTGAAATATCACAGCATACTAAAGTATGTAAACCAGACCAGTTCAACAGAACTGATCCCTGGAAGCTTTGCATTTTTCTGGTGCAATGTGAATTAAACTTCCAAGATTGTCCCAAAGCCTTTGCCAATGACCAAGCCAAGGTCACTTATGCTCAGTCCTACCTTGAGGGCATGGCATTGAAATGGTTTGAGCCTGACCTTCTTCTTACTGAAGACCCTGACTTCCACCTCTTGTGAATGGACAATTATAAGGAGTTTATTCAGGAACTCCAGATCAACTTTGGACTCCATGATCCAGTTAGAGATGCAGAGCACCAGCTAGACCAGTTGACTATAAAGGATGGTCAATGAATTAACAAATATGTAGTTAAGTTTAACAGAATTGCATCTCAAGTCTGGGGTTATGGAGAAGGTACCCTCCACCACTACTTCTATAATGGTCTCCCAGATCACATCAAAGATGACCTTTCCCATATTTGCAAGCCCCCAACACTCATTGAACTGCACCAGCTGGCTCAGACCATTAATGCTTGTTACTGGGAGTGCAAATCCAAAATCAGCCAACAAGGAATGTCATCTTACTTATCCAAATCATCTGATAAACCCTCCATATTCTCTGCTTCAACCTCCAGCCCTAATGAATCAAGGAACAAGTCAGCTATTTCCTCCAGCTTCTCCAAGTTGTCCATTCCCCAGAAACAGGACTTATCATCCAAGCCTGGTAAGAACAGTAAGCTCACTACCAAAGAACACAAGCATCAACTGGAGAATCACCTCTGTTTGTTCTGTGGTATTATGGGGCATATAGCAAAGGACTGCCAAAAGTCTTTCTCCAAGGTGGCCAAAGCTCATGCTGCCAAAACCTCTGCTCTGAAAACCAAACTGGAGGTCTCTGTTTCAAAGGCAAAAAAATAGTCTGCAGCCTTTATGACTCCACACAGGCTGGAGGTTGTGTTGATCCTTCCCATGCTTTACTGGAGGTTAGACTTAGCACATCTGTTCTTTTAGATAATGCTTCACTTATGCCTCTTGTTACCCTTGTTTCACATGAAATTCCTCTGTTTTCCACCCTGATTGACTCTGGTTCTTCAGATTGCTTCATAGACACCAAGTTAGTCAGTACCTACAATCTTCTGACTTATTCTGTTTCTCTGTTGCAGCTCTGATGTTTTGATGGCTCTTCCAATTCTATGATTATGAATGCCATTAATCTTTCTGTTTGTTTTGAAACTGGTAATATCACTCTGATGACATTTTATGTCACTCTATTGAATGAATCTAGTTCTCTAGTTCTAGGACACAACTGGCTTGCCTGCTACAATCCATTGATTGACTGGGTATCAAGCCATATCTCATTCTGATCATCTGAACCAAACATGCCAATACCCCAAAGCTCACCTCCACAGCTTCCAGTTTCTCTGACCCAAGCTGACTCCAAACCCAATTCACCATGTTTCTCTGGCCCCAAACCTCTGTTAATTGAGCTACTCAGCTCATTAGCATTCATACACGCCTATAGCCTTGATGGCTTAGTCCCATTCTGTCTATAACTCTAACCCCCAGAAAGTCATCTCCATTCTGCTTCTGTTGCCCCTTCTCCAGTTGATCTTTCTGGCATTCCTCAGAAATACCATGACTTTGCTAATGTGTTTAGCAAAAGCAAGGCATTTACTCTTGCTCCCCATCGCAAGTTTGACCTGAAGATCAATCTGAAAGAAGGCATCTTACCACCTATTAGCATCACCTACTCTCTGTTACCCTCTGAGCTTGAAGCACTCAGGACCTTTCTAGATGAACATCTCACTACTGGCTTCATTTGACCCTCCACATCCACCCATGCTGCCCCTGTCCTCTTCATTCAGAAGAAGAACAGATCCCTCTGGTTGTGTGTAGATTTCTAAGAACTCAACAAGATCATGATAAAAGACTGCTACCCCCTTCCATGCATCTCTAATCTCCTTAACACTCCAAGCCATGCAACTATCTATACCAAGCTCAACCTTAGACATGCTTATCATTTAGTTTGCATTGCTAAGGCAATGAGTGGAAAACCTCCTTCCATATGTGCTATGGCTCATACAAGTGGCTTGTCATACCATTTGGGCTTACCAATGCCCCTGCAGCTTTCCAGCAGTTCATTAATTCTATCTTTGCCAATTTTCTTGATGTTTTGGTGATTGTTTATTTGGATGTGTTATGTTTTTCCTCTTTTCTCTTTCTTTTCCCTTTTTCTCATCTTAGCTTCTGCTCTTCTTGCACTTTGGATGCTTTCTTGTTCATCTTTACTTATAGATTCTGCTCTTCTTGCACTCTAGCCTTGCCTAGACCACTCTTCTGTTAAGCCCTTTGCCCATGCCTTCTATCTCTTAATTAGCTGACTTCTAATTGTTCCATCTCTTTCCATCCATTTCTATATGGATACATTACTCATCATTCATCAGCATGATTACTTGACTGATCTCCACTTGAACCCTATTAGTTATACTATAAAGTAGTGTACTTTTCATCTTATCTTTCTTTATGCTACTTCTATCTTGCAGTCACCTCACAGTTCTCACATCTCCACTTGTCCTTGTACCTATATACTTGGAATCCACTACTTGTGTCCTGGCACTTAACCAGAGGATCATCAGTATTTGATCTCAGCACACCCCTGGGAGTGTAGCTGGTACCACTTGAGCACAACACTTTGTTTGTTGCTCTTTACTTGTCTTGAGACTTACCTTCAGTTCATCTCTTCCACTTTCCACAGCAAGGTCTACACCTATCCCTACCCAGGCCTAGCATAACAGAATAATATCCTAATTTGTTATAGTTTGCTTTTTCAAAACTTTGATCATGTGACTTTATCTTATCTTTACACATGGTTATCTAATCTTTTATCTTATCAAGGCATGTGATGAGTCACATGACTGGTCTAGACCCAGGGCATAGGATTAGCCTTATGTCTTTAGCCTGCATTTTATTTCTGCTTTCTTCCATTTGAAAAGCCCTGCTCCTTTTCAGCCATTGGCTATTCTCACAGGTGCTTCTCTTCTTTTTGATGGTGCATCAGGGTCTGTGGGATTATTCCCATCAGGGTCTTGATCTGTGCACCTTTCTGAACCATATAAATACTATAGCTTTAGCACATCTCAAGCTCCAGTCTTGAGCATTTGTATTCCTACTGCAAGTGGCCTCACTAGAGCTTCTATTATACTTTGCCTTACTCTCATAACATCAACATTGCCATTGTCTTTAGCCCTTGATTAGAGTTATAGCTTATTATTGACAACACTGATAATATCACCATAACACTTGCTTAAGACTACCACTACTAGTCAAGAGTGCATACCACAGAATATTTTTTGATGAAAAAAGAATATTTGTGGGGACATGAGAATCAGCTGAAAGATTTCATCTTCAAAGCAGTTCTTGGATTTGAGGACAATGAATTCAGGAGACAGTCATTCCAGAGAAGATTTGATGCTTTTGATGAGCAGACCAAAAGGGACTTTGCTGCTAAGAAAGAAAGGGATTATAAGGTTGCAGTATCAGATAGGCTCAAATCACTTTGTTCTTCATTCTCACTAAAGATCATTTCTCAACAACCCCAGACAGCAAGCCAAGCTGTCAAACTTCAACCCATATGCCAGCAGCTCCCAAGGAGAAGAATCAACAGAATTAGATTCGATTCTATCAGAGCAAGCCCTCCTAGAGACAGAACCCCCATTATTGCACCACCAGCCTCTCTTCTGGCCTATGACCTGTACTACACATGGGATGAATATGAGTAGGGAGACTGGAGATTTGATGAAAACACTGGTAGAAGAACTTATGCAAATGGGAGGATTGAAGAAGATTACTGATCCAGGAAACTGGAATGGTGAAAAGAAGACATGGAGGAAGTGGTTTACAAGCATGTCAGTGTGGCATGTAGAGCAGCAGTGGAAGAATACTAGGGAACAAGCAGCTGCCATACTATCAAGATTGGATGGATGTGCAGAAGGATATGCTTAGATAATGTACAAAAGGTACATCAAGAAGGAATCTGAGTATTATGAAAAGAGGGATGGAAGCATGGAGCAATGGAGAGTAGATGCATGGCCAAATTTTGCAGGCATGGCAGAGGAATTAAGGAAGTACTTCCACATTGATGAACTAACACATGAAGCACTAAAGAAGCTAGAAGTGTTACATCACAAGAACTCTATCAATGAATACCTGCAGGAGTTTGAGGTGTTGAGAGTGGATGCCAAGATAAGCAATGATCATGCAGTCAAGCTGATGAGATCACAGATCCACTATCAGGTATATCAGCAGGTCTGCATGCAAGGCATGACAGATAATTTAGGAGAGCTAGCAGGAATGGTTGGAAGGATTGGAAGATCATTTGAGCAAATGGCAATAGAAAGAGCCATACCTTCATTCACACCTAGGTTCTCTCCACCTCAATATCCCCCTACAACCAACTGACCTCCTTTTCCACCCTGACCAAACCAATCTTGATTTACAATGGTTGGCACTCAGCCTGGATGTGGTGCACCCATGGAGATAGATCACCAGGCAGTGATGCAGGTCCACACCTGCTTTAAATGCAGAAAACCAGGGCACATGGCAAAAGATTGCCATGGGATTTTTAACCCAGCAGCACTGAGGCTCTTAAACAATTTTGGCAAGGGTCTCCAGCCTTAGGGGCAGAACCAGAGGCAACAAGGTGCACAGGTGCAATATGTACAGCCCATGCAATTTTCAGAGTTTTCCCTGCCCAATGCAAATGATTGGCAAATTGCAGAATCAGTTTCAATTGGACTGGTCTATAATATGGCAGATGCAGCATGGTTTCAAGAGATTCCCACAGCATCTTGGAGTAGTATGGATGAGGCCCATGCTTACTTCCAGGATGTCTTTGAAATGGAACAGAAGCAGAAAGAGGCACAGGGAAAAGCTTGAGGGATTTGGCAAGGCTAGTAGCTGAAGTCCCAGTATGTAAATCTTTTTCTTCTTCTTGTTTCAATGTTTGTACTATGAAATGGAATCAGGTTATTCCTTCCATGACAGTGTCTCAATTGAGCATGGCCCTGGAAATAGGGTGCTTAATTCTGTCTAACAATATTAACAGACATCTGTTTGCAATAGGAAGCAAAGAACAAAAAGATCTAGCCAAGTTATTTAACAGAAAGGAATGTGATGAGTTGGATGTAAGTGTAAAGATTAATGGTGAAGTTAGAGAAAAAAATGGTTTGAAAATGGAATCATGTGGACTAACCTTTGCAATAGTGGATTCTGGTGCATTAGTAACCTTCATTGATCAAATATTTGTTTGAAAACATGGTTTGTATGAAAAGAATATGCCTAAACCTTTAACAGTGTATAATGCTGATGGAACTGAGGATAATATTGGAAAGATTGCTCACTATGTTATTATTTATATAGCTATTAAAGGAAAAAATGGGAAATGGCACCAAGAGCATATCAATGCTTATGTTTCCTCTTTGGGAACTCTGGATTTACTTATTGGATATGAATGGTTTGCTAGACACAATCCAGAAATTGACTGAATCAAGAAAACAATTGATTTTCCTAGGTATTTGGCAGATTGCAAAACTCATCTTATTTTAAGAAGAGTAACTGAAAAAGAACAATCACAACTCAAAAAAGAAGTACCAAAGGAGTTGTGGAAATTTATTCCTGTATTTTCACAGCATGAATCAGAATGCATGCCTACCTGAAAATCCTGGAATCATGTGGTGAAGTTGAAAGAAAACTTCATATTAAAAAAGGGTCATATTATTCCACTTTCAAATGAAGAAATGAAGGAAGTATGTGAATTCATGGATAAAGAGATGAAAAAAGGTTATATTTATTCATCTAAATCTCCACAGACTTCCCCTGTCTTTTTCATCAGCAAGAAAGATAGTGGAAAAAAAATGGTAATCAATTATAGGTATCTCAACAATTATACCATTAAAAACAATTATCCTTTACCCTTGATATCAACACTAATTGATAGGTTAAATGGAGCTGACATATTCACCACCTTAGATCTCCAATGGGGATACAATAACATTTGAATGAAAGAAGGTGATGAATGGAAAGGGGTGTTTACCACACCAATAGGGGCTTTTGAGCCATTGGTAATGTATTTCAGAATGTGTAACTCCCTGAGTATATTTCAAGCCATGGTTAATAATATCTTCCATAATATGTGGAAACATATGGTGATCTA
>JBBPKN010002038.1:0-10177 GCA_038089275.1 Pulveroboletus cf. rosaemariae
CTAATCTCCAGCCCCCCAGCTCCTTCCTGAATTCTGACCTCTGTTATGAAGATAAACTAGAGTAACTACTACACTACTCTAGTATCATTATATCTTTGTCTTCTTCCCTCTCTGCTTCCTCCCAGACCCCCATCCTGAGTTCCATCACCTCTTCCACCACCTCTTTCTCTTCACTGTCCTCCAGCCCACTCTCCACATCTTTTTTACTTACCCTCCACATAGGATTGAGGATGTCAACCAGCCATGCTAGCAGCCAGTTCTCCCTCCTCATCTCCCACACCATCTGGCCCCCCACCTCCCATATGGTTGCTGCCAGCAGGCAACAGCCCTCAGCCATCTGCTTGGTGCTGCCTTCTGCCTCTTCTGAGTGAGCCCTTTTTTCAGGCCACTTCTCCTTCACATCCCTCTGTCACTATTTCCACACTGGCTTCTCCTCTCCTGGGCATTCACACCTTGCCTTGGTCTCTTGACAGGTCAAGCATGACATGGACTTCCCCATGCCCACCTTATATTCCACTCCCCTATCCTTGCTCCTCCAGCATGCTGGTGCCTCCTTCACCCTCTGCTTCCCCTTGTTGTTGCTAGGCCCTGCTTGGGCCTGCACTTGTGCCACCTAATAATCTTTAGTTGTTCTACTCTTAGGTAAATGACTGTGATACTCACCTTTTCTTGGGCAGCCACCTCTGCCACCCACTGGGCCCTCTTGGCCTCCTTGGCCTGCCTTCAGATAGCCTCCTCTGCTGTTTTCTGGGCCTTTTCCACCCTTCCCCATTTCTCTTTTTTCCTTGCCTTTGTGCACCTCTTGTGCTCAGCATATTTGGCATTGCTCAACACCTCATCATTGTTGGTGCATTCTGCAATGTGTTCTTTGACCCAGGTTATGATGTTGTCAAATGCAGCCATGATGTTGTAATGAAGGAAAACTGAGCTACCATGAAGTCCCCATTTTTATTCATGAGCAAGCTGAGAAACTCTGCTCTTTTACCCCATTTTCACTAAACAAGGTCATGTGCTCATCACCTCCACAACCCTCTACTCTACCACCAATGTTACTAAACATGCAATCACATGCCCATCACCACACTATCTTAGATCATGTGTTCATACTCTCCATATCCTGGGCCAATGGCCTTCAAGGGTTTAGGCCTAAGGGGGGGATACTGTCATATCCTGCACCTTTAACCCAGTTCCAACCCAGTCCTGACCCAGCTTGTGATTGGTCCTCATATCTAGTAAGCTACTCTAGCCCCCTGACTTCCCTCCAGGCAACTCCAGCCCTCTATTACCATTCCAGTCTGCCCCAGCTACACATGTATGTTTCCCACCCCTCAGCATTATATGCTCCCCCAGACCTCTGCTCCCACTCCACCCCATTCTGTTTTCATTTCTATTTCAGTTCCAGTTAAGTACTATCTTAGTTCAATTTTGTTGTCTCCAAACCATTCTGGTATAACTCTATCACCATTCCCACTCTTAGTTACTGATACCATCATTGTTACTATTCCTGTTCTGTTCCTGTTCCTTGCTCCCCCTTGTTTTATCCTGTTACCCTTCAGTTTCATCCTGACATGATTGAACATTGTCTTTTCTAACATCTCCATTTGTTTCTTAGATATTTAGACATCTGCTTCACTTCTGAGTTTGTACCTGTCTCACTTTGCTACACTTCTAGATAGTTCTGCCTCTTTGAGGTATAAATACTGTAGTTTTGTATCTAGTATCTCAGTAGGAATATTGACATAAATGCCCCCTTGTCTTTGTCCTCACTTTAATTGAGCCTTTGGGCTCACTTTGACCCTCTGGGTTACTTCAGAGAACCTCCAGGGCCAAGTGATATCCTTGAAGGAGTCACAAGGTCCCACACACATGACTAGGCTTGACTCTCCTTGTCCTGCCTGTCTCTTCTGTTGAACACAGAGACAGCCTTCTTACCCACTGCCAACTTCTATGTAAATTGGAACACCAGAAAGTGCAAGGGCACACCACATAAGGTAAAGCTGAGTCCCATTCAATTAACAAAACCTCTCCTAGATTCCTCTGGAGCCCTCTGGAGTTATGACCTTCCTTTAGCATTAAGGAGTTCATTTAGAAAAGAACTGGTTTTAAAAGTATACTTGTACTGGTATAGGTTTTAACAGTATCTTCCTACTGGGATAAATTTTAATACTCAGGAAGAAACTGATTTTAAAAGTATATTTGTACTGGTATAAGTTTTAACAGTGGTGTGCCCTTATGCTAGTACTGAGTACTCCAAATTATGGAGGGGTTGGAAACTATTGGAGGTCCAGGATAGGCCATAGGGCTTTTCCCAACAAGGGATATGACATCAAGTCATGGAGTAAGTTGTGAGACTTAGTGTAGGGTATGACATTAAGTTATGGAGTAAGTTGTGAGACTTAGTATAGAGTATGACATCAAGTCATGAAGTAAGTTTTGAGACTTAGTGTAGGGTATGACATCAAGTCATGAGGCAGAAGGGGGTCTAAGGGAATTGTAATGTTGTATTATGGTTAATATTCAAACTAAAGTACAAGACACAGAGCTACAGTACTTATATCTCAGAAAGGCAGATTAGCTAAGGAGAGAACAGAGATATGAAAGGAGTTGTCTCATAAGTGAAGCAGGTGCCAATGCATCCTGGATACAAATGGAGATGTCAGAGGAGACAATGTTGAATAATGTCAAACTGAAAACTAAATGATAACAGGGAAAAGCAAGGCAGAAAGAAACAGAAACAGAAAGTGAGATTGGAGAAACTATGGAGTTGTATTGAAATGGCATGGAGTTAGCATAGGTAAAGTTATAATCAATCATTAGATAGAAAAAGATGGAGGTAATGGGAACTAAGAATTATGCAGCTTAAAGTGTAAAGGCAACTGAAGTTGCACCAGAGACATAGTGAAGTTAACCTGTCAGCATGGGATATGACAGTATTCCCCTCTTAAGGCCTGAACCCCTGAAGGCTGTTAAGCATGTGCTCTTGATTAATAAGTGAGTGGAGTGGGCATTAGGGTTTGACTGGCCAGAAACCCATAAAAGTGAATACCACTCCAGAAACTTCCACACAAGTTCCTCTTATCATGTCTTCATTCACTAACATTCATACCTGGTCTGATGAGCACCTTGAGGAGCACATTAAAGATGAAGAGAAGTGTTATGTTTTCCTCTTTTCCTTTCTCTTTCTCCCTTTCTCTCATTATAGCTTCTGCTCTTCTCACACCTTAGGTGCTTTCTTGTTCACTTTCTACTATAGATTCTGCTCTTCTTGTGCTCTAGCCCTGGCTAGACTGCTCTCTTGTTATGCCCTTTGCCTGGGCCTTCTATCTTTTAATCAGCTGACTCATAATCTTTCTATCTCTTTCTATCTATTTCCATATGGATACTTTACTCATCATTCATCAGCATGATTACTCATTCCATCTCTGCTTCAACCTTATTAACTGTATTATAAAGTAGTGCACTTCCCATCTCCTCTTTCCTTATGCTACTTCTACCTTGCAATCACTTCACAGTCCTTGCATCTCCACTATTCCTTGTACCTACATACTTGGAATCCACTGCTTGTGTCCTGGCACTTAACCAGAGGATCATCAGCATCTGATCTCAGCACACCCCTGGGAGTGTAGCTGGTATTACTAAGGAACAACACTTTATTTGTTCCCTTCCACTTATTTAGAAGCTTACCTTGGGTTTGCTTCTCCCACTTCATTCCCAGCAAGGTCTATGCCTGTCCCTACCTGGGCCTGGCATAACAAAAGAAGTAGCATATTCTACTTGTGGCTATTGTTGCTATAGTCCACTTCCACCATTCTGCCCAAACAACCTTTGCTGTTCAATTCCCTCTGGGGTAAGCCTTGTACCTCTACCTCAGATTCCCTCAAGTCCACTTTAGAGCCTGAGAACCCCTCTCTGAATTACCCTTCCATACCAAAAGATGCACTTGTGGACATTCTTGTCCCCTCCCACAAAGAAGTATGAGAAGACTGTGACCTTGCTCATGAACTCTCTTCTTCCTTGCATATTCTCCAAGCCCAGACACCACCATCTCCTACTCCTGTTCAATGCTGACCTGTGTTTACCCTTCCTCAATCCTTTTCTCCCATTGTTATGTCTGGCTCCTCTACCTCCACCACTAAGCCAACTGAACTTCATCTCAGTGCCCCTGAGCACTTTGATGGCAATAGATCCAAGGCTGAGAACTGGCTGAATACAGTCCAGTTCTACCTTTTTGTCAATAGTGCAGTCTATGACTTCAATGAGAAGAAGATTGTATTTGCCCTTTTATTTATGACCAAAGGGCCAGCACTGTCATGGGCTGCAACATACCAGAAAAAATGTATCTCCAGGATGACCATCACCATGGGAAAGTTTTCCCATTTTACCTCTGCATTCCTGAAAGTCTTCCAATAACAGGACATGGTTAACACCACCATTTATTGATTGGCTAATACACAGATAAAGCAGGAAAAGAAAGGTGAATGGATGCCTTCCCTTGCTGAATACACCACTGAGTTCCAAAACTGAGTTGTCACTGCCAAAATCACTGACAACAATGTCCTCATCAGTTACTTTGAAATAGAACTTGCATCCTACCTCTCTCATCACATTCATAACCTGGATATGATTCTCTCCACTATTGCTGAGTGGTATACTAAAGCTGCTCACTTTCAAGGAACTATGGAGCACATCCGCTCTATAGAACAACAGTGAAAGAATCCTCATGTGTTCACCTGGACTCCTATGCCCCCCTCTACCATGTCCAAGCTAGAGAAAGATCTGAATGCTATGGATGTTGATGCCATAAAGAACAGCCACCTCACCAAGGCAGGAAGGGCCTTCTGCATCAAGAATCAACTTTGTTTCAGATGCCAGAAACCTGGTCATATTAACATGGCCTGCCCCAATTTTCCTGCTTCTTCTCCTTCTCCCACCACCACCAAGGATACCCCTCACATCAAGACAGTTTCTGCTGAAGAGCTGATGATGAAGATAGAGGAGGTTAGTAATGATGAATCTGATAATGGGGTGATGAGAGTAGTAGTGAAGAAAGAACAAAAGAAGAAGACAGAAAAGCAGGGTTTTTAAAATGGAGTACCTTCCCTATGCAAGGTACTCCCTCCTTCTCTTGTGCACCTGTACTTGTATCCACTTCCAAGAAATCAATGAAGATTGCAATTCAAGTTTTCCCCTCCACTCATGCCAAGAAAGTCATAGCTACTCATGCTCTCATCAATAGTAGAGTGCAAATCAACTGTATCAACTGGGACTTCATCAAGAAGAACCAGTTTCCCACTAAGAAACTTGATGAACTGATCATCATTCAGAATGTCAATTACTCTGAAAACAAGAAGGGCAAGATTACTCAAACTTGCAATCTCCTTCTTTACCTCAAATAATCTGTTCTCCCAGTTTCCTGCTATGTTATTGCATGTGGAAAGGAGAACATCATCCTAGGACACCTGTGGCTTCAAGCCACAAACCCCACTATTAACTGGATGGCAAACATGCTTACAATTCCAGACCCCCCTTCTAATGACATCACCTATTGCATCAACTCCATCCACTAACCCCAGTTTAATGAACTCTCTGAAGACATCATCATTCCCCATGATGAACTCCTGGTCCACTATCTGGACTATGTCACTCCAGAGCAGTCCATTAATGATTTGCTCTATAACTGCCACTCTAGCAGGATTTTAGATTGCTGCTTCTCCTATTTCCCTGAAATCACTGTTGCTCAGCTCACTATATCCACCAAGCTCACCATTGAGGCTGAAAAGGCCAAACCCAAGACAACTCTTCCCCCCAAATACTCTCAGTTCTTGTTGGTATTCTCCAACACTCCAAAAACCCTAGATTACCTTCTGCCCTCTTATCCCTATGATTATGAAATAAATCTGAAGAACATGTTTGTTCCAAAGATAGGTAAGGTTTATTCCTTATCCTCTCCTGAACAACTGGTCACAGAAGCCTTCCTTGAAGAGAATCTTTGGGCTGGGAAGATTTGTCCTTCCAAATTCCCTCAAGCTTCATCCTTTTTCTTCATCAAGAAAAAGGATGGCAAATTCCACCCCTGTTAGGATTATAGGTATCTCAATGAACATACAGTTCAAGATGCCTACCCTCTTTCCCTTATCTCTGACCTCATTGATAAGCTCCAAGATGCTCAGCTTTTTACTAAGTTCAATGTCTGTTGGGGCTATAACAACATCCATATTTGTGATGGACATCAATGGAAAGCTGCCTTTATTACACACAAGGGGCTTTTCAAACCTACAGTGATGTTTTTCAATCTGAATAACTCACCTGCTACTTTCCAGTGCTTCATGAACAATTTGTTCTGAGATATAATTACTGAGGGATGGCTTATCATCTATATAGACAACCTCCTTATCTCCTCCCCTGATGCTAACACCCATCAGGAACATACCTTCCATGTCCTTCAATGGATGATGGAACTAGATCTTCACCTCAAATTGGAGAAATTTACCTTTGCCACTTCCCAAGTTGAGTACCTTGGAATGATTGTTCATTCTGGCGAACTTGCCATGGATCCTGTTAAACTCACTGGTATTTTCCAATGACCCACTCCTTCCAAAGTCAAGGACATCTGTTTCTTCCTTGACTTTGCTAACTTCTATAGGCAATTCATTTCCAACTACTCCACTATTGCCCATCCTCTTCTCAATCTCACCAAGAAGTCCATGGCATGGTCCTGGTCTTTTGCTGCCCAGAAAGCCTTCAATTCTCTCAAGGCAATCTTTCTGTCCCAACTGGTATTGCAAATGCTGGATCTCACTTGCCCATTTGCCATTGCCACCAATGCTTTTGCTTATGCATCTGGTGGTATCCTTCTTCAAACTGATGCAAATGGAGATTGGCACCCCTGTTCTTATTTCTCCCAGACCTTCTCCACTGCTGAGTGGAATTATGACATTTATAACCATGAACTCCTTGCAGTCATTTGAACACTGAAAGCCTGGAGACAATATCTCCTTGGCTCTTCTACTTCTGTTCAGGTTTTTACTGACCACAGAAACCTGACCTATTTTAAATTCCCTCAGAAGCTCAACCAGCATCAAGCCCACTGGCTTCTTGACATTGCTGACTTTGACCTGCAACTCTTCCATGTTGCTGGTATCTCTCTCACCAGGCCTGATACCCTCTCTTGCTGCCCTGACCTTTGTCCTGATACTTTCCAGGATAATCAGGCAGTTACTCTTCTTCCACCTGAACTCTTTGTCAACCTTATTGATGCCAACCTCTCCACCCACATTAAAGAGCATCAACAAGGTGACCCCCTTTGCCTCTCCATCCTGCAAAAACAGGATACATTTACAAATGAAAAATTCCTGCACTCCCACACCTCTGATTGGAAGGAAATTGATGGTTTGCTTACTTACTGCAATTGTGTCTTCATTCCTTCCTCCATTAACCTCTATTGTGCCATTCTTCAATGATGTCATAACCACCCCTCTGCCAGCCACCCTGGCTACTTAAAAATCCACCAACTCATCTCCACTGAGTTCTGGTGGCCTGGTCTTGCCACCTTTGTCTGCAACTATGTTGCTGGTTGTCCTGTTTGCCAACAAAACAAGGCAAACACTCACCCTTCTCATCCTGCTCTCTCTCCCATCTGCTCCACTGCCACTTGCCCCTTCCAACAGATCTCTTGTAATCTTATCACCAATTTTCCTCCTTTCTCTGACTTTGATGCCTTACTGGTTGTGGTTGACCACAGGCTTACAAAGGGGGTAATTCTTTGCTCCACCAAGAAATCCATTACTGCTAAGGGCATCACCATCCTTTTTTTCCACAAAGTTTACCTCTGATATGGTCTCTATAACAAAATTATCTCCAACCAAGGCCCTTAGTTTGCCTCTGCCTTTGCCAAGAAGCTTGGGAAACTTCTTGAGTACAATCTCTCCCTCTCCACTGCATACCATCCTTAATCTAACAGTGAAACTGAACAAGTTAACCAGGAGATCAAGATGTACATTCACATTTACTGCAGCTCCAACCCCACCAGATGGGCTAACTCCATCACCCATGCCGAATTTGTCCACAATCACTGCCCCCACTCTGTCACAGGCAATCTCTGTTCTATCTCATGATGAGATATGAACCCTGTGCTCTTTCCTCTATCATTGATGAATCACTGATGCCTGCTGTTGCTGACTGCACTAAGGCACTCCTTGCTGCTCACAATGAAGCACTTGCCACACATGATTTAGCCCACCAAACCATGGCATCCCACATCCACTCCACTTTCTCCCCATTTGCCAAAGGAGAAAAAGTGTGGTTAGAAGCCTGCAATTTGAAACAGGCTATCATTCACCCAAAACTCTCTTCCAAATGGGAAGAACCCTTTACCATTATGGAAGTCCTTTTCCTGATCACTTATCACCTTTGCCTTCCATCCACATGAAAGATTCATCCTGTTTTCCATGTGTCATTGTTATCACCCTATTGCGAAAATAACATTCATGGAAAGAACTTCCCTACTCCACCCCTGGACCTTATAGAAGGTGAGGAGGAATATGAATTAGAGTGGATATTAAAACATTGAGATTCCCCAGGTAATCATCAATTTCTGATCCAATGAAAAGGATACTCAGCAGAAGATGACTTCTGGGAACTGGAATGGAACTTGAAACATTTCCAGTCTGCTCTGGATGAGTATAAACTCCTCCACCCTCACCAATTCCCCTCATCTGCTCCTCTTTCTCCTCACTCCACCAAGAAAACCAATTGCCACTCCCAATAATTGCAATGGCCTTTACCATCAACCAAGGCTTTTGCTCCTGCAATATCCCTCTCAATACCCCACTGGTGTCCATGTCACAGCTTCCCACTGAGGGAGCTCCTGTTGAGCCCTCTCTTATCTCTTCTCCATCCTCCCTCTTAAATACTTATTTCTCTTCTTCCCTTTCTGTGCTCATGTCTGAGCTTCCTTCTGAGGACTTTGTAGCCTCACCCCCTGCTATCTCCATCAGCCCTGCCATTGTCACTCCCATTCCTGTTCCTCCTCCTGCCATTGATACTTGGTCTGCTGGAATTCTCAGCATCAACCTCCTACTTTCCATTCATACCCTTCATCAGGGTGCCCCATTCCCCAACTACTCACACCAGGTCATAACCTATATCATGGACTCATGCCTTGCAGTCCCCATTGGATCCCATCTTGACATGTTTTCACCACTTTGGCTCATTTATCAGATTTATATGCAGCTCCTCCATCTTCCTCTCTTGGCCTCCACCCTTATCCATATCCCTCATGCCCATGTCTCTCTCACACAGGCTCTCATTACCTCCATCCATCATGAACTCTTGTCCAACATCAAAATCCTCACCTATCAGATGGAAATGGGTGAATTCCTTATGGATTTAGACCAATACATGTGTGAGTTAGCCACTGCCAGGGACTATACCCCTACCACTCCTTCTGCATCCTTCTCTCCTCTTGACAATGATGAGCTTGCTGCCCTTGAATGAGCCAAAGCCTGGTGGACCAGCCTTTATGGCAATAATTACCTTCTTTCCTCTTACTCTTGCTTTCATGAGGCCTATTTCCACTGCTGCTGTCTGGGCCACATTCACATCAACTGCCCGTCCTATTAGTGCCCCTACTGTCTCCACTGGCACCCTGGACATACTCAGGCTTGCTGCCCAGCTTAGTGCCATGTCACTGACCTCCTTGTCTCCTCCTCTGCCTCCTCTTCCTCTCATGGGTCCTCCTGCACCTCCTCTTGCGGTTCCTCTTGCTCCTCCCACTGCTCTTGTGGCTCCTGCTGTTCTTAGGGCTCCTACCACCACCCTCCCACAGTTATGTCACCCCCTTCTCCTTCTTATCACACCAACAATGACTTTTGCAATGATATTATCAATGAGATTGACTGGGCCAACATTACTGGCTTCCCTGGACCCTCCTATGATGCCTTTTGAGGTGTCATGGGTTTTCCACCCCTAGCAGGGGGGTATTGCTATATTTTCCTCTTTTCCTTTCTCTTTCTCCCTTTCTCTCATTATAGCTTCTGCTCTTCTTGCACCTTAGGTGCTTTCTTGTTCACTTTCTACTATAGATTCCACTCTTCTTGCACTCTAGCCCTAGCTAGACTGCTCTCTTGTTATGCCCTTTGCCTGGGCCTTCTATCTTTTAATCAGCTGACTCATAATC
>JBBPKN010002039.1:0-10158 GCA_038089275.1 Pulveroboletus cf. rosaemariae
GGAGGTCAGGCTCAAACCATTCCAATGCCATGCCCTTAAGGTAGGACTGAGCATAAGTGACCTTGGCTCAGTCATTGGCAAAGGCTTTGGGATAATCCTGGAAATTTAATTTGCACTGCACTAGAAAGATGCAGAGCTTCTGGAGATCAGTTCCATCAAACTGGTCTGGTTTCCATACTTTGGTTTGCTGCAATGTTTCAGGGGTATGATGGGAAGAGTGAGCTAATCCACAGATGGCACTAGCAAGATCAGTGATAGTGTCATGGTGAATGGAAATAGGTTCTGGATCTGGAAAAGGATCAGGGTCATTCTCTGGAATATTGGAATACCCATCAGAGGGGTCATCTCTGGGTTTATCTGGTACTCCTGGCTGGGTGCCATGATTGTCAGAGGTATGGAGAGGTTGAGAAACCTTGGAACCATCAGGGACTTTATCAACTTGAGCACTAGGTATGGATGAGTGGGAGGGAGCAGGAGCCTGTGAGGCCAAGCCTGGTGCATGGCAAGCAGAGAAGCTCTTAAACTGATCTAGGACAGCACAGGAGCAAGCTCTGATTACATGGATAGACATAATAGCAGTACCAGCACAAGCGGGAGTTTGAATATACTATTATAAATGTTTTGACATACTCCAGAGGTACTCTGGATAACTCTGGAGTGGACAGGGCTTGGCTTCACCTTATGTGGTGCACCCTTATGCTAGTACCAAGTGCCCCAATTTATGGAGGAATTAGAAACTATCGAAGGTTTGGGATTGGCCATAGGGCTTTTTTCCAACAAGAGGCACAATGTTAAGCCATGGAATAAGTTGAGGGACTTTTAGGGTAGGGTACGACATCAAGTTGTGAGGCAGAAGGGGTCTGGGGAGGATTGTAACATCGTATTATGGTTGATATTCAAACTGAAGTACAAGATACTAAACTCCAGTACTTATACCTCAGGGAGACAGATTATCTAAGGAGGGAACAGAGGTATGAAAGGAGTTGTCTCATAAGTGAAGCAGGTGCCAATGCATCCTGGATACAAATGGAGATGTCAGAGGAGACAATGTCAAATAATGTTAAACTGAAACTAAGTGATGACAGGGAAAAGCATGGCACAAAGGAACAGGAACAGAAAGTGAGATTGGAGAAACAATGGAGTTGTATCAGAATGGTACGGAGTTAGTATAGATAAAGTTGTAATCAATCATTAGGTAGGAGAAGATGGAGGTAAAGGGAACTAGGAAACATGCAGCTTAAAGTGTAGAAGAAACCAGAGTTGCATTGGAGACATAGTGGAGTTGACCCATTGGCACAGGATATGACAGATGCTAGGGCAACTTGCTTTAGATCAGAGACAGCTGGGGCTAACAATAAGATGAATTCCAAGTACTAGATACAAGAATAAGAGCTATGCAAGGAATTTCAAGGTAGAAGTAGCATAAGGAAAAGGAATCTAAAGTACACTACTTTATAGTACAGCAAATAGAATTCAAGTGGAGACAACTGAATAATCATGCTGACATGTAATGAGTAAAGTATCCATATGGAAACAGATAGAAAGAGATGGAATAATTATGTGTCAGCTAATTAAAAAATAGAACATCCAGGCAAAGAGTGTAACAAAAAAGCAGCCTAGACTGGGCTAGAATGCAGAAAGAGTGGAAGTCTAAAGTGAACAGTGAACAAGAAAGCACCTGAGGTGCACAAAGAGTGGAAGCTAAGACAAGAAAAGCAAGGCAAAAGAGAAGAGAGAAAATGTAACATTTGCTACCTGTTGCTTCTGACATATTTGAGAGTTCTGTGGAGAGTCTGTCCTCAACCTGTGTTGTTTGTTGGATTTCTGAATTCCTATGTGTGCACTGACCAAATAAAAGAGTCTAGTGCAAGTGATATGGGAAACCTGCCATTTTAACAACTAGAAAGCTTGGAACTTGACAAGATCTTGAAGGGTGTGTTACTGCTTGATACTGACTAGGTAGAGCTGACCTGGTTAAAGTGTAAAAGAGAATAGCAAGGAGTTAAGGAGCAGTCACAGTGAAAACTTGGTGGCAAGAATTTAAATGCACTAGACTGGGGTTACCAGTCACATACCCACTGCTTTATATACTTGTGATACTATGTCCTAACTCTAAGACTTTACCTATTCTACTAAATTCTTAGATAACTGAAATAAGTGCCATCAGTGTTTCTATGGTAATATCTGCTAGCTAGATAAGATATGTGTTCTGGAATCCATTGGATTACATTAAGGTAGTAATCTTCTTGGTTGGAACTCTAAGTTCCATTTGCATGACTATGATATGGCAGTTATTAGTAAGAGTAGTAGTTATAATGAAAGGAAAAATGGTGCATTATAATAGCATTGTTGAAATGCAACTGCAGATGTGTTGACCTAAATTCTAAACACCTTCTTGAAGTGTGCTGATTCCTATATCCTGAGTAGTGACTTTGGACTAGAGCCACAAGAACTAGGCAAGAGCAAATGAGAAAGGTAAGAGCCAAGGGATTTTAAGAACTGGAAGGTTCAAGTATGCAAGACTGGGAAAAATCCAGGCTTGAGCTGACCTCCTTTTATATTGCTATAGTATGCACACAGACCATGTAAATGGTGCTGGCCCTAAAGTATTGTACAGTAATCCAACCAATAGCATAAAGGGAGCAGGGACCTAGAAATATAGCAAGAAACAATGAGGCATGACATTAGAGTCTAGATTGCTCTAGATCTATGACATGTGAAGAAATGAAATAGTGAAGAGGTGAAAAAGGTGAAGGTGTGAAAGATGTGAAAAGGTCATGTTATGTGACAATGTGAAGAGCTACAGTTGTGAGAGAAAAATGCCAAAAAAGTAAAAATTGAAAAAGTACATTATGACAATTGTTATAATGCACATTTTCATTTTTCGCATTTTTGCCATTTCTGATACTATGTTTACTCTTCACTTTCTCACATCACATGACCCTTTCATAACTTCACATTTTCACATTTTCACATTTCACAAGAGCTAGACTAGTCTAGACTATAAGGTCATACCTTATGTTTGACATGTGTATTTCTAGGTTCCCACTTCTTTATTGCCATTGGATAGCTTACTGTATAGTAGTTTAGGGCCAGCTCATTTTACATGGTCTGTGTGCATCTTGTAGCAATATATAAAGGGAAAAGTGCCAGCCTGGGTTTTCCCAGTCTTGTGTACTTGAGTCTTCTATACTTTTTTAAGTTCAAATCTTTTTCTATTCTTTGCCTAGTTTTCTAAGCCTCTAAGTTCAAAGGCTTAGCTAGTTGTTATAAGTGCACACTGAGGAGCTTTCTGGTTATTAGTCAGCAATGCAAAAAATGTGTTTCAAGCATGGTTCATGCACATTAGCTAATAAAATATAAGGGCAAAGGCTTAGACTGGATTCACCAGTCTAAAGCACTTGTTCACTTGTTGCTGTTATTATTCTATCTCAGTCTGATCTGCTTATGTGGGCACCCCTCAAGGCTTTGCCTTTGGAATTAAAGTTGGACCCTTAACACTTGCTTTAGACTAATTACTTGAGTAGTGCTATTTATTGCCTTGACTATTGTCTCAGTGGTTGTCTTTCCACCTTTGTTTGTCAGCACTGGCTGTCACCTCAGTCACCCTCAGTTATCACTCAAGTCAGGCAGAAGATTCCTGTGGAACTAGCTCATGTTTCTAAAATCAAGCTGAAGAAAAGTCTCAAGATGCTTTAAAATCCAGGTAGGTCCAAAAACTACCTTAGCTAAGTTGATGGCTGCACATTTGGCAGTGTCCATAGAACTGCACAGCATTGTGGGTTATTCTGAGAAACTCTCAGATGGACCAGTTTATATTCTAAAACTAAGTCTGTTGTTTTTCAGTCACTAGGCTTCACTGCTGTCAAAACATAGATTAGCTTATGTTAAGAGAACTGTGCCATTGTATTGTAAATAATCAAGAAACCCTTAAGAAGTTTTATTTTTAGTCTGCAAGTTATGCTGAACCTGGAATACTGAAGCTAAAGGTGGGTTTCTTTGAAAACAAAAATCATACAGGTTTTATTTTCATGAACTTAGCTGGCTTGAGCTTTGTGCTTCCCCAGTCATGCTTCTTGGTCCTTATCTTTGAGTTTTTCATTTTACAGATCTAGATAGCCTGAGCTCTATACTCCCTCGGTGATGCTTCTTAATTGCATCCCTTTATAAGTTTTCCCATTCCCTGCTGGAGTTATCAGTTCTCCATCATCAAAACTGGTCACAAGTTCAGAAGATGTCAAAGAAGATTTTTGGACCTTGCTACCAACAAAGAATCAAGTTCTTATGCCATTTTTTTGTTTATGGAGTCATCAATTCATTGGTCAAGTCAGTCAAGGCTTATTACAGCTGAACAGAAGTCACATTAAGCTGGATGGCTAGGGAACTGGAAAATTCTAAAACTAACTTTGATCTTAATATATTATTAAACTGTTATGGAGTTGTAGGTCATTCTGTGAAACCCTCAAAGTTTGTTGGTGTCCTCAGAACCATCACAGATCAGCTCATGTCATAACAACTGTGCTATATATTCAAGGAACTGGACCAGCTCAAGTCCAAACAGATAAACCAAGCAATATAAGTCTTTCTTTGAAGTTTCCCTCACAGGTTTTTAAATCTCAACATTTCTTACCCCAAGCTGCTTAATCTTTCTCCTTATAAGTTTTCCTATTCAAGTTTTCCTTTCTGAGTTTGCCATGGCCATCTATTCAAGTTAAGATCTGCTAAAGATGCTTCAAAGAGTTTGTTGGTGTCCTCATAACCATCACAAGCCATTTGTTGGAGTTCACATAACCATTGAATTCAGAGAGATCTCAGCAGGTCTATAAACTGCCTTTTCTGAGTATTGTCAATAATAGAATGAGGGTTATACTGTTAAGTACCCAAGTCTTTTGTTGTTCAGAGTTGCTTAAGGCTAGAATAAGGGTCATACCTCATTGAACATCCCATATCCAGTTTTCAAGTCTCCTGGCACACCCTTTTAGAATGGAGGTTGCTATGTTTGAATTTTAGCCCTACAAGTTTGTTCATTTGACCCCAAGGTCATTTGTTAGTGTTCATACAACTGTCCCAAGTTGTTTCCCTTGCCAGTTCTCTTCAACCATTTTCAACATTGCTGGTATCACTCCCAGCATCTGTTCTTTTCCTGGCACATCCTTATGAACACTTTGTATTATATTTTGTGCAGAAACCAAGATATCTTACCCCTATGAGAACAAATGAGCTCTAAGACAAATGTAGACAATTCTGGTATGCACTATTGCAAACTCTGTCATATTTCCTCACTACCCAACTCTCTTTTTCTCTATGAGTTTCCTCTCTCCCATACTTTCCTAGTACCAGCCATTGTCCCCAGTCCATCAGCTGCATCAAAAGGTGTGCACAAAGCTGGATAGCACTGAAAATCATCTTAATTGTTATGGTGACTGTGGATAGAGTATATAATATAACCCTAATCAAGGGCTAACAATGTCAAAGTTGGATTGGTGAGAGTAAAGCTATAGTATATGAAATGCCTTCTTGATGTTGCTATCTTCTTCTAACCCTAATCTTGGGGAGTGCTCCTAATCCTGCTATCTGACTTTTGTACTAGTGGCCAGTGTTATGGGTCCTGACTAAATCAAGAGAGAACAATCTTGGAGATGCCTATACTGAAGAAAACAAAGGAGTGGCAGCCTAGCAAGCACAAGAGAACAAGAGAACAAGAGAACAAGTGTTCAAGACTGGGGAACCAGTCTATTTCCTTGCCCTTCTTTATATATTGCTATCTACTGTACATGGACCAGGCCATGAGAAGTATATGAGGTAGCTAGTATACAGAGAACAAAGCTAAATAAGGAAATAGGGCAAAGAGAAACTAAATAGGAACCAATGGCAAATAAGAAGTAAAGAGTAAGAAGAAAGCAAGGCAGCAATAAGATATGACATTAGAGGGCTAGGCCATGACATTATAAAAGACTATGCTACAATGAAATGAAAGATTTAGGCCAGACTAGACCAAAACACATAGCATAGAACCATGATAAGATAGAAGATGATAAGATGAGGTAAAGGAGATAAGATAAGATGAAAGAAGCGAAAGGGGCTAAAGAGATCTAAATAGAAAAGAGAACTTAGTTTAGAGTAAAAATAAAAAATAACCCTTAGCTAAGTAGTGCCAGTGCATAACAGCCAGGAACTAGGCAATGCATGTGATGAGAGATGCCAGCCACTATAGAACTATTGGATCACTTGAAAAAGCCAGAGACATTGCCTTAAGACTGGAAAAGGTACAAGAACCTCAGTGACAGAAGACTAGACCAAAGCTCAAGTGAGCAAAACTGGGAAAACCCAGACTGTTATCCTTACTGTCATATCCTATATCTCTGATCCAATTCCAATCCAGCTTATGCCTAATACTAGCCCTCTAACTCCCTTCCATGAAACTCTGGCCCTTCATCATTACTCCATTCTACTCTGACAACACTTGCAAACCTTCTGCCTTGCCATCAGTACAAGCATCTCTGGCCCTCTATTCCTGTTCTGCTCTCATTCTGACTTTAGTTTTGCTTCTCAACTTATAATTTCTACTTATTATAGTTCTTGCTTCAGCTTCTCCAGAGCTACTCTGCTTTATCTCCACTTTTTCATGACATTGGTTCTTACCTTCTGTTTTGTTTCAGCTTTATGTCCAACCACTGTGTCATAATGACACCTGTTGTTAGTTACTTTTAGACACCTCTGATCTTATCTCCATTTGTCTTCAGAAGATAATGTTTCATGCTTCACTCTCCTGACAACTCCTAATATATCTCCATTTGTATCCAGGTTACATTGACACCTGCCTTTGCTTCTAAAATAACTTCCTTCACATCTCTGTTCTGTCTTTAGATAATCTGCTACTTCAGGGTATAAGTATAGTAGTTCTGTATCTGTTACCTTAGTTTGAATATCAACAGAAACACCCCATGTTCCCATCTGTTCACCCTCACTCTGATTGAGCCCTTGGGCTTACTCTGGCTCTCTGGGTTACTCCAGAGTTTTCAGCATTAAAGTCATTATGGCTTAAATGTTGACTTGGAATAAGCAACAACTTTACTGTTGTTACTACCCCTACCCAATATGAGTTCCCTGACTCACTCCAACTCTCTGGCCCTGCTGGAGATCATAACTAGCCTATTGGCTATCTTCTATAAGTTTTGATGACTCTGCTTCTTAAGACTGGACTTGATACTCTTTGTCTTGTCTGTCTCTCTTGTTGAGCCCTGATAAAGCTCTCCTTCACTATCTCCAGCCTGCTGCAAATCAGAACACCAAGGCTATTCAAGGGCACATCACATAAGGTAAAGCCAAGTCCTGTTTGACAAAGAACCTGCTACTTAACTACTTGATTATTTTCAGAAATCTTCAGAATTATCCAGAGACCTCTGGAGCTCACATCCTCTTCTGGTAAACTTTAACCTAGCAGTAGTAGTAGTAGCAGTTGATTCCTTTTCCGATGTTTTTGAGTTTTGACACTTACCCTTATATATTTCAGGGACTGGTGCATGAACCAGGTAATCTACATAGACCAGTATGGGAACTCTTACTAAATAGGAAACTGGGCATAGGACATGATTAAAGAGATGACTAACTACCTGCAGTAAGCCATGAGGATAAGTGGATATTAAATGGAATGGAAGTGCAGAGTAAAACATGACTATATCATGAGAACAGGGATTTCTGTCACAGATGGAATCCAATCTGGAGATTTACCACAGATGCATCTCAGATCTAGATCCAGATCCAAGAAGATCCATGGAGATAAGGATCTGGGCATAACCAGAGAAGATTCTGGAATAATTCATGTCTGATAATCTATTATGTGATTACTGCAAGGATAACTTTAAGAAAAAAAGCAAATCATAATCTAGGATTCCACATAAGGGGTTCCTTGTACATAATCATGTGAGATCATGTGACTAGAACTAGTGCTAAAGTGTTACTTTGCAACAGTATATGAGAAAAACACTATACTAGATAATACAAGTGCTCAAGACTGGAGCTTGAGACATGCCAAGGCTATAGTATTTATACAGTATAGAAAGGTGCATGGACCAAGACCCTGATGGAAATTCTCCCACAGACCCTGAGGCACCATCAAAAAGAATAGAAGTACTTGTGAGAATAGTCAATGGCTAAAAAGAAGCAAGGCTTTTGTTATAAGTGAATAGTTTACTAGCAGAAGCATCACATGTTAATCACATGATCATGAGACTTTATTGCTAAACAAGGATAAACCCTAGGATATGGTTTAGTTGTTATTCAGAGTTTTCCTTGGATTAAAGGCACAGCTTATGGTTAAATCTAGTATCTCAGATAATGGATTATCTTCCAATCTAATCTCTGATGAATCTGGATCTAGATCTAGATGAGGGTCAAATCTGTTCATGGCAGATCTCTATATGGGATCTTCTTGGCCTCATGGCTAAGGGCATGGTTTAATCTCTACTTATCCTGAGACCCTTGACTTTTATTCCACATAGCCTTTTCATACACACTCATTTTGCATGGTCCATTGGTCATATTCTCAGTCAGCATGCCCTATGCCCACTTACCATATTTAGTATCACCCTATGCCCCAGGGATGGTCTGTGCACTAGCAGAACAGGTATAAATACTTAGTGAGATATAGTACTTAGCCTTTAGCTTTGACCACTTTATTATTCTACCAATATATCATCCTTATCACTAGTCCTTGCCAATAACAAGGGCTTTCCCTCTAATATTGTGTAATGGCTCCTCAGGCCCTGCTACCCTGAGTATACTGTCCACTCCTCTCTATTCAATCCAAATCTGACAATGAAACTGCTTGCATCCCCTTAAGGCAGATAGTTTAGGGTTAGGAAGTGTTGTATAGAGTCCAACATTGTAACAGCATCTAAAATGGAAGAAAAGCATAGAAAAGTGGAAATAAAATGCAGGCTGAAGACATGAGGCTAATTCTATGCTCTGGGTCTAGATCCATCATGTGACCCATCATGTGCCTAGATTAGATAAAAGATTAGATAACCATGTGGCAAAGATAAGATAAGGTTATGTAATTGAAAAATGAAAAAGTATACTATAACACTACCTTCTTTTTAGATTTCAGATTCCAGATGAGACATAGCTAATGGTACAGCCTCAGTGATATTTTCATAAGGATGAAACAATGAATGGAATTGAGAGAGATTCAGAGAAAGAAGTTGATGAGAAGCTGAAGAATGGAGCTTATGGAATTCTTCAATAAGATCAGGTAAATTGGCCAAATTATCCTTAGTTTGCCAGGTACAATCATCATTGCCATATTCTGCCCAATAAACTAGATATTCCAACTGTCCCTTGTGAACTTGTGAGTCCACAATATGGTTAAGTTCATATTCTTCATGCTTTTCTTTAGTAATAAGGATGAAATCAGAAGTTAAAATATCCTAACCTCACAGAAAAGAAAGATATGGCTTAATGTGAGATATATTGACAGTAGCATAAATATGCATTATAGACAGAAGTTTCAGCTACATTGCATAAGGAATAACTTTGGGAATCTCAAAAGGACTAATCTATTTCTTTGATAATTTCTTAAAAGGATAAGGAAGCAAGAGGTTCTTTGTTGAAAGCAAAACAAGCTATCCCTTATTGTACTTTGGTACAGCTTTAGTATTTTGTTTTTTCACATGAACTTTCATTTTGTCTAATGCTTCCTTTACTTTCTTGAATGATTTGGACATTTCTTAAAGAAATGTAGAGGGAATGAAATGAGGAGGTGCTTCAAAACCCAATTGTGAATGATATGTTTTGGTGATTTTGAAAGGAGTGATTTGGGTTAAAGCTGAATAAGAATTATTATAATGATATTCTGCAATTTTTAACCAATTGGCCCATTAATCTTGCCTTTTAGCAATAAAGCTTCGCAGATACTGCTCCAGTTCCCTATTAATTCTTTCAGTTTGCCTGTCCATTCAAGAATGGTAGGCTGTAGAAATCTTCTGTTTGATCTGAAGAATTTTATTAAGCTGCTTTATGAATTCTGAAATGAATTAAGGGCTGCAGTCTGAAACAGTCATAGAAGGGAGCCCATGTCTGAACCAGACATGATCTCTGAAAAGTTCTGCCATATAAAGAGAAGAGAGAAAAGAAAGACATAGAATAAAAACAACTTCT
>JBBPKN010002040.1:0-10148 GCA_038089275.1 Pulveroboletus cf. rosaemariae
CTAGATAGTTCTGCCTCACTAAGGTATAAGTACTGTGGTTTTGTATCTTGTACCTCAGTATGGATATCAACAGAAACACCAGAAAACCCTCTTGTCATTGTCCTTACTCTGCTTGAGCCCTTGGGCTTACTCTGATTCTCTGGGTTACTCCAGAATACCTCTGAGGCTATGCAATATCCTTGAAAGGAGTCATAAAGCCTCACCCCCATGACTAGGCTTGACTCTCCTTGTCCTGCCTATCCCTCCTGTTGAGCATAGAGACAGTCTTCTTATCTACCCCCAACATCTATGTAAATTGGAATACTGGAAAGTGCAAGGGCACACCACATAAGATGAAGCTGAGTCCTGTTCAACCATTGAAATCTTTCCTAGATTTCCCTGGAGCTCTCCAGAGCCCCCCAGAGTTCTAACCTTCCTTCAGCATCAAGTGTTTCATTAAAAAAAAAAGAACTGGTTAAAAGTATACTCATCTTGGTATAGATTTTAACAGTTTCTTTTTAGTGGGATGAAAGTTTTAACAATGTTGCAATTTTATAACACTAACCCTAAACAGCCTGCCTTGAGAGGGTACATTAGTTTTGGTGTCAGATTTGGATTGAATAGAGAGAGATCAATGTGGACTCAGGGTAGCAAGGCCTAAGGAGCCATTGCACTAGTTAGAACCAAAGGCAGCCTATATTGTAAGGCAACATCTAAGGGATGATATACAAGATAACAAAGCTAAACAAGTGATTAAGGCTAGGGAGCCCTTAATCAAGAACTACTTGACTACTTATACTAGTTCCAGATGCATACAGACCACCAGTGGCTCCAGCATAAATACTAAATATGGAAAGTGGGCATAGGGCAAGGGTAAATGGTATGACCAAATAGATTATGTGGTAAAGGGATGTATCAAGGGAGAGGCTATGTAGAATGAAAGGTTAGGGTTTAAAATAAGTGGAGATTAAATCATGCCCTTTATCTTGAGGCTGAGAAGATTTCATCTAGAGATCTGCCACAATCAGATTTGACTCTCATCTAGATCAAGATCCAGATTCATTGGAGATTAGATTGGAAGATGCACCTGTCATCTGAGATGCTAGATTCAACCATATAAACTATGCTTAAACCCCAGGGAAATACTCTAAAGACAACTGAACCATATTCTAGGGTTTATCCTTGTTTGGCAATAAAGTCTCATGGTCACATGCTTGTCATGTGACTCTTCTGCTAGTAAACTGTTTGTTTGTAACAGTCTTTTTCTTAATTAAATAGTTTATCTTAGTTCTTACTTCATTTCCTCTAAGTTACTTTGTTACTACTTCATATTAGTCCTGCTTCACTCTCTGTTCCTGTCCCCATTCCTGTTTCCCTTTTGCTTCTTTCTGCCATTCTTCAGTTTCAGTCTGACATAATTGAACATTGTCTTTCCTAACATCTTCATTTATTTTTTAAATACTTAGATACCTACTTCACTTCCAAGATTGCACCTGTTTTATTTTGCTACACTCTTAGATAGTTCTGCCCTGTTACAAAGTGACACTCCAGCACTAGAACCAGTCACATGACATCACATGATCATGCACAAGATACTCCATTTTAAGCTTAACCCTAGTCTGTGATCTATTTCCTTTCAGAGTATTTATTATTCCTTTCCCTCAGCAGTGATCATGTGACCATAAGTCATCTGACATGGATCTTCCCAGGATCTTCCCTGAAACTGCCCTTCATCTTATCTTCATGGATCTCATCTGATCTAGATCTGGATCTGGATCTGAATCCTAGATACATCTGTGGCAGATCTACAGATAGGATCTTATCTGTGGCAGAGATCTCCATCCTCATGGTGCAAGCACCTCTGACCCTGCATTCATTTCCTAGATACTTCTCTTCCATTCTCCCACATCTGCATGGTATCCTGCCATACTCATTAATATCTGCTCCATGCTTTCCCCTCATGTTCCTTATTTATTAACCCAGGGTTTAGGGCATCCCCTGATTAGGTAGTTCCTGTACTTAGTCAGCATGGTCTGTGCACCAGTCCTTGGAATATATATAGGCAAGGGTAGGCAAGCTGGGATTCCCCAGTCTTGCTCACTTGAGTCTGGTTTAGTCTTCTCTGGCTATACTCCACTCTCTATAAGTGATTTACCAGATTCCTATTGGCTTAGGGACTGGCCTTGGCTCTCACTTTCTTCTCATCACACCTAGTCTCTGGCCACTAGCACAAAAGCCAGATAGCAAGATAGGAAGGCACTTTCCAAGGATTAGAGTTAGAAAGGTCAATGCATTAGTTGTTGCATTTCATGTCCCCCAAGATATAAGTACTGTAGTTCTGTATCTTGTACCTTAGTACAAATATTAACAAAGATACCCCATCCTGACCTTGTTTCCACTCTAACTAAGCTACTTAGCTCACTTTCTGACCCTTTGGGTTATTCTGGAGTATCTCTGGATCTGCCTAAAAATCTACTCTTGTTATAACTAGGCTTGACACTTCTTGTCCTGCCTATCTCTCATGTTAAGTGCTGAGACCACTTTCCTCTTCATGTCCAACCCCTTTATAAATCAGAATACTATAAAGTGCAAGGATGTACCACATAAGATGAAGCCAAGTTCTATTTGACCAATAAAACCCTCCTTAATCTTTTTCAGAAACCCCTGAACTTCTCTGGAAGCCTATAAAGTTGCACACTTCTTTTAGATTTGAGTTACATCAAGGCACTTGAATCCAACACCTGCTCTCTAGCAACAAAAGTTCTGTTATATAGTAAAAATGGTTTAGTTTTAACAGTATATTTATACTCACACTTGCACTTCTCATGCCATTACATCACATAAGGATTGGCCTTGTTGTGGACTAACTTGTGTTAGACCCTACTAACTCTAATCTTACTCTAGGAGTTGACTTGGATTTGGAATCAGTTTCAGATTGATAGTATAGAGGACTAAACAATGGACTTAGAGGGAGGAATAATCTCTAAGGAGCCAGACTACCTGAATGATCCATATATTGGCAAGAGTATCAACTGGAGTATATCAACAGGTAATTAAGGCTGGGAAGCCTTAATCAAGGAACTACCTACTATATATACTACTAAGGATGGCACATAGACCATTAGAACAGAGGGTTAAATATCTAAATAAGGGAATAGGGTATAGAGTGTGCTGACGGAGAGTATAACCAATGGGCTATGTGAAATGGATGTGTATAAAGAGGATATGTAGAATAAAAGTGTCAGAGTTTAGGGTAAGTGAAGATTAGAACATACCCTTAGCCTTAAGGCCAAGGAGATCCCATTTAGAGATCTGCCACAATCAGATCTGGCCCTTATCTAGATCCAGATCCAGATTCATCAGAGATTTAATTGGGAGATACATCTATTATCTGAGATGCTAGATTCAATCTATAAGTGTAATCCAAACCAGGATAAAGGAACTCTGAATGTCAACTCAATCATATCCTAGAGTTTGTCCTTGTATAACATAGGCTTCTCACAATCACATGCTTGATCATGTAACTCTTGTGCTTCTGAACTTGTTATTTATAACAGGCTTAGGCTATCTCTTAACTCTTGACTCTAACTTATCCACATGGTTTGCACATCAAAGGTTGACCCCTTAGAATTATACAGAATATCTGAATAATCAGTCCCTTGTGCTATCTGTCAGGTTATGATCACACATGACTTCATTACAATTTTGCATTCTTTTGAACATCACTGACTCTCAAGTTTGCCTACTTTCCTTATCATGCATGATTCTCCTTGCTCCTGATCTTCTGAGTCTCTCTGGAATGTTTTAAGTTTCTGTGATTCCAGTCATTAGTTCCAGATGCTTATTACACATGTACCCTAGGCTTAACTCTTTCCAGCCCCCTAACCCTGGCATTCTCTCCATTTTCTACTCCAGACTCTCCAGAGTAGTTCTGACTCTCTCACACTAAGTAGCATTACCAGTTCTCATAGACCCTCAAATGTAGCTTCAAGGTTATGTTTATTCATTTACAAGTGCTACTCTCTCCTGTTTTCCAGTTCCCTTCCAGCAGCTGACTCTGGTACTCTGAAACTTTATTGTCATCTGATAATCCTTGACAGAAAACCATTCCATGTCACTCTAGAACATTCCTAATCACCTTCTTCTGTCTAGACCTTGCCATTGCAGTCTAAGCATTTTCCTAGCTGTTTCCCTAGCCTTTTTTTTGACAAGTTGCTCAATAATTATCATTAGGTTGTCACCACTCACTTGCATCTGTTCTCTACTCCTAACTGACCCATTTTTGGCAGTTGGTTCTAATCCTTCAAGATCTTGTTTTTCAAGCATGACAAGTTTACTAATTTTAAGCTCCTTGTCTCTCCAACCTCTGACCTGCACCTTTATACAACCACAATTATACAACCTCCCATTTGGATTTCTACTTCTGCTTAGGATTTAAAGACTCCAATACTCTAACCCCTCTCTGTCTTTTTCTGCTTTTTTCCGAATTTCCTTCTTTTCCTTAGTTTTTGCCTCTTATGCTCAAGCTATCAGACCCCCACATACCCTACAAAGACTGTTGAATTCACTCTGTTTGATATCTAGCATTACCCTCTGCTGAATGGTTTGTGTTCACTGATTCTAGGACATCACTGACTTATCCACTATGATCTATTGACTCTGGGTATTGAGTAGTATGTCATCTGTTCACTAAATAACACATGCCAGCACCCTGTGTACCCTTCATAGCTCCATACCACTCTGGTCTTAGCTAACTCTGACCCTGAACCACAGCTCTTTTCATCTTTCCCTGGTAGTTATGCCCCATTATCTTGAACATGGTGGTTTGTTTGCATTATACTGCCCTTTGTGGAAGATTAGTTTTGTCTGCTAATATATCTTTCAGGAAAATACCTCCATTCAACTCCAATCCTCCCTAAGCTTGTAGCTTCTGACCCCCTATTATGTTTTACCTGCCATTTGTTCCTTATCCTCACATTTCTTGGAATATTGTCACATCCCATGCCAATGGGTCAACTCTGCTATGTTTCAATGCAACTCTGGTTGCTTCTATGCTTTAAGCTGCATGTTTCCTAGTTTCCCTTACCTCCATCTTCTCCTACCTAATGATTGATTACAACTTTACCTATACTAACTCTGTACCATTCCAATACAACTCCATTGTTCCTCTGACCTCACTTTCTGTTCCTGTTCCTTTGTGCCACGTTTCTCCCTGTTGTCACTTAGTTTCAGTTTGAATATCAACCATAATACAACATTATGATCCCCCTTAGACCCCTTCTGCCTCATGACTTGATGTTGTACCCTACCCTAAAAGTCCCTCAACTTATTCCACAGCTTAATGTTATGCCTTTTGTTGGGAAAAGGCCCTCCAGCTGATCCCAATCCTCCAATAGTTTCTAATCCCTCTGTAAATTGGAGCACTTGGTACTGGCATAAGGGCACACCACATAAGGTGAAGCCAAGCCCCATCCACTCCAGAGTACATTGAAACATTTATAACAGTATATTCAAACTCCTGCTTGTGCTGGTACTGCTATCATATCTATCCATGTAACCAGAGCTCACTTCCATGCTGTCCTAGATCAGTTTAAGAGCTTCTCTGCTTGCCATGCACCAGGCTCAGCCTCACAGGCTCCTGCTCCCTCCCACTCATCCATACCCAGTGCTCAAGTTAATGAAGTCCCTAATGATTCCAAGGTTCCTCAACCTCCCCACACCCCTGACAATCATGGCACTCAGCCAGGAGTATCAGATGAACCTGGAGATGACCCCTCCAATGGGTATTCTAATATTCTGGAGGATAACCCTGAACCTTTTCCAAACTCGGAACCTATTTCTATTTACCATGATACTATCACTGATCTCACTAGCACCATCTGTGGATTAGCTTGCTCTTCCCATCATACCCCTGAAACATCACAGTAAACCAAAGTACAGGAACCAGACCAGTTTGACAGAACTAATCCCTGGAAGCTTCGCATTTTTCTAGTGCAGTGTGAATTAAATTTCCAGGATTGTTCCAAAGCCTTTGCCAATGACCAAGCCAAGGTCACTTATGCTCAGTCCTATCTTAAGGGCATGGCATTGGAATGGTTTGAGCCTGACCTCCTCCTTACTAAAGACCCTGACTTCCATCCCTTGTGGATGAACAATTATAAGGAGTTTATTCAGGAACTCCAGACCAACTTTGGACCCCATGACCCGGTTGGAAATACAGAGCACCAGCTAGACCAGTTGACTATGAAGGATGGTCAATAAATCAACAAATATGTAGTTGAGTTTAATAGAATTGCATTCCAAGTCCAGGGCTACAGAAAAGGTGCCCTCCACCACTATTTCTATAATGGTCTGCCAGACCACATCAAAGATGACCTTTCCCATGTTGGCAAGCTGCTGACACTTATTGAGCTGCACCAGCTGGCACAGACCATTGACACTCACTACTGGGAGCACAAATCTGAACTCAGCCAACTGTTATAAATGTTTCAATGTACTCCAGGGGTACTCCAGATAACTCTGGAGTGGTTGGGGCTTGGCTTCACCTTATGTGGTGTGCCCTTATGCCAGTACTGAGTGCCCCAATTTATGGAGGGGTCAGAAACTATCAGAGGATTGGAATCGGCCAGAGGGCTTTTTTCCAACAAGAGAAATGACGTCAAGCCATGGAATAAGTTGAGGGACTTTAGGGTAGGGTATGATGTCAAGTCATGAGGCAGAAGGGGTCTGGGGGGGATTGTAATGTCATATTATGGTTGATATTCAAACTGGAGTCCAAGATACCAAACTCCAGTACTTATATATCTCAGGGAGACAGATTATCTAAGGAGGGAATGGAGATCTGAAAGGAGTTGTCTCATAAGCAAAGCAGGTGCCAATGCATCCTGGATACGAATGGAGATGTCAGAGGAGACAACATTGAATAATGTCAAACTGAAACTAAGTGATGACAGGGAGAAATGTGGCATAAAGGAACAGGAACAGAAAGTGAGGTTGGAGGAACAACAGAGTTGTATTGGAATGGTACAGAGTTAGTATAGGTAAAGTTGTAATCAATCATTAGATAGGAGAAGACGGAGGTAAGGGGAACTAGAAAATATGCAGCTTAAAGCATAGAAGCAACTGGAGTTGCATTGGAACATAGCAGAGTTGATCCATTGGCACGGGATGTGACACTAACAAGGAAAGTCATCTCACCCATCCAAGTCCTCCGATAAACCTGCCATATTCTCCACTTCAACCTCTGGCCCTAATGAATCAAGGAACAAGTCAGCTAATTACCCTGGCTCCTTCAAGTCATCTGTTCCCCAGAAACAGGACTTATCATCCAAGCTTGGTAAGGACAGTAAGCTCACTACCAAAGAACACAAGCATTAATTGGAAAATCACCTCTGTTTGTTCTGTGGAATCACAGGGCATATAGCAAAGGACTTCCCCAAGTCTTTCTCCAAGGCAGCCAAAGCTTGTATGGCCAAAACCTCCGCTCTGGAAATCAAACCGGAGGCCTCTGTCTCAGAGGTGAAAAAATAGTCTGCAGCCTTCAAGACTCTGCATGGGCTGGAGGTTGTGTTAATCCTTCCCATGTTTTACTGGAGGTTAAACTTAATGTGTTTGTTTTGTTAGATAATACTTCACTTATGCCTCTCATCACCCTTGTTTCACATGAAATTCCACTGTTTTCCACCCTGATTGACTCTGGTTCTTCAGACTGCTTTATAGACACCAAGTTAGTCAGTACTTACAATCTTCTGACTTATTCTGTTCCTCTGTTGCAGCTCCAACTATTTGATGGCTCTTCCAATTCTATGATTATAAATGCCATTGATCTTTCTGTTTGTTTTGACACTGGTGATATCACTCTGATGATGTTCTATGTCACTCTGTTGGATGGATCTAGTTCTCTTGTTCTAGGATACAACTGGCTTGCCCACTACAATCCATTGATTGACTGGGTATCAAGTCATATCTTGTTCTGATCATCCAAACCAAACATGCCAATACCCCTGAGCTCATCTCTGCAGCCTCCAGTTTCTCCAACCCAAGCTGACTCCAAATCTAATTCACCATGTTCCCATGACCCCAAACCTCTGTCAATTGAGCTACTTAACTCATCAGCCTTTGCATGTACCTGTAGCCTTGATGGCTCAGTCCTGTTCTATCTGCAGCTCCAACCCCTGGAAAGTCATCTCCATTCTGCTTCCATTGCTTCTCCTCCAGCTGACCTTTCTGGTGTTCCCCAGGAATACCATGACTTTGCTGATATGTTTAGCAAAAGCAAGGTGTCTACTCTTGCCCCTTACCACAACTTTGACCTGAAGATTAAGCTGGAAGAAGGCACCTCACTGCCTGTTGGCACCACCTATTCTCTATCACCCTCTGAGCTTGAAGCACTCAGGACTTTCCTGGACAAACATCTTGCTACTGGTTTCATCTGACCCTCCATATCCACTCACACTGCTTCTGTTCTCTTTGTCTGGAAGAAGAACAGATCCCTCCAGTTGTGTGTAGATTTCCAAGGCCTCAACAAGATCACCAAGAAAGACCACTACCCCCTTCCATGCATCTCCAATCTCCTTGATGCTCCAAGCTACACAACTGTCTATACCAAACTTGACCTTAGGCATACTTACCATTTAGTTTGTATTGCTGAGGGTAATAAATGGAAAACCTCTTTCTGTATGTGCTATGGCTCCTATGAGTGGCTTGTCATGCCATTTGAGCTTACCAATGCCCCTGTGGCTTTCCAGCAGTTCATCAATTCTATCTTTGCCGATCTTCTTGATGTTTCAGTAATTGTTTATTTGGATAATATCCTAATTTTCTCTGCTGATCAGATATCACATACTGAGCATGTCTGCGAAGTCCTCCGCCACCTCTGGAAGCACAGCCTCTTTGCTAAACCCAAGAAATGCAAATTCCATACCAATTCCACTGAGTATCTTGGGTATCTACTCTCTTCTTCTTGACTCACGATGTCCCCTGACAAGGTTCAATCCATCCTGGATTGGCCCAAGCCTCACAAGATTAGAGATATCCAGTCCTTCCTCAGTTTCACTAACTTCTACCACTGCTTCATCCAGGACTACTCTGACATCATTGTTCCCCTGACTTGCCTCACCTGCAAGTCTGTTTGTTGGAATTTCGACACTTCTTGTCACACTGCTTTCCAGCACCTCAAGGATGCTTTTACTTCCACTCCTATGTTGACTCATTGGGTCCCCAATGCTCCTCTCATTGTTGAGACTAACACCTCTGACTATATCATAGCTGGAATTCTCTCACTCCAGTCTCCAAATGACAAGGTGCACCCTGTCGCTTTCTTTTCCCATATGCTCACTATGCCAGAACTCAACTATGACACCCATAATAAGGAGCTCCTTGCTATTTTCACTGCATTCAAGACCTGGTGTCATTACCTTGAAGGTTCTGGTTCTCCAGTGGATGTTGTCACTAATCATAAGAACCTGGAATATTTCGCTACATCTAAACTTCTGACCTGCCAGCAAGCCTGGTGGTCAGAGTTTCTCTCCCAGTTTAATCTGATCATTTATTTTCACCCTGGCCATTTAAGCACTAAATCTGACACTTTAACTAGATGATGGGACATCTATTCCAGTGTGAGGAATGGTGACTATGCCCTTATCAATCTGCATAACTTCCAGCCTGTGTTCATGCAGGAACAACTTACTGCATCCCTCCAGGCTTCTGTCCTAGCATTTCTGGTTTTCCAGTCCACATTCCTCTTTGACATCAAAACCCTCCATCATGACATCATCTCAGCACTCCCTTCTGACCCAACTGCCTCTATCCACTGTTCCAGTACCCTCCCATCCAACTCTTATTGGTCTAGAGACCCAGGAGGTTTCTTGCATGTGGACAACTGCATCTATGTCCCTGATGCTTCCAACCTCTGACTCTGGATCCTCCACTACAAGTACAACCACCCCTTATCTGGACACTTTGGTCAGAATCAGACACTGGAGCTCATTTACCAAGAGTATACCTGGCCTGGCATTTGAGCATTCATCAAGGAATATGTTTCTTCATGTACAGCTTGCACCCATGCTAAGGTACCCCACCGCAAACCCTACAGTTTCCTCAAGCAGCTCCCCATTCCAGAAAAGCTTTTGAATTCCATCTCTATGGATTTCATCAAATAGCTTCTGGCT
>JBBPKN010002041.1:0-10134 GCA_038089275.1 Pulveroboletus cf. rosaemariae
TCTGACCCTCTTCTGGATCGAGATCAGATTCATCGGAGATCCGATTGGGAGATGCAATCTGTCATCTGAGATGCTAGATCCAACCATAAGCTGTGCTCCCAACCATAAGGCAATAGAATATTAAATAGATGTGCTCAACCATAACCTAGGGTTTGTCCTTGTTTGGCAATGAAGTCTCACGGTCACGTGCTTGTCAGGTGACTGCACGATAGTGTTTGTAACATCCAGCCCTCTGACTCCCCTCCAGGCAACTCTGGCCCTCTATCACCATTCCAGTCTTCCCCAGCTACACATGTATGCTTTCCACCCCTCAGCATTATATGCTCCCCCAGGCTTCCACTCCCACTCTACCCCATTCTGCTTCCAGTCTATCTCTGCTCCAGTTAAGTACTACTCTAGTTCCCCTTCATCATCTCTGGGTCATTTCAATATAACTCTGTTACTGTTCCTGGTCAGTTACTATTACCATCATTGTTACTATTTCTGTTCCATTCCTGTTCCTTGCTTTCCCCTGTTTCATGCTGTCACCCTTCAGTTTCAGTCTGATATGATTGGACATGATCTTCCCTGACATCTCCATTTGTTTCCTAGATATCTAGATATCTGCTTCACTTCTGAGTTAGCACCTGTCTCATTTTGTTACACTTCTAGATAGCTCTGCCTCACTGAGGTATAAGTACTGTAGTTTTGTATCTTGTATCTCAGTACAAATATCAACAAAAACAACAGAAACACCCTCTTGTCATCATTTTACTCTGCTTGAGCCCTTGGGCTCACTCTGACCCTCCGGGTTACTCCAGAGTACCTTCAAGGCCAAGAAATATCCTTAAAGAAGTCACAAGGTCTCATTCCCATGACTAGGCTTGACTCTTCTTGTCCTGCCTGTCCCTCCTGTTGAGCATAGAGACAGCCTTCACCCACTCCTAACATCTATGTAAATTGGAACAATGGAGAAGTGCAAGGGTGCATCACATAAGGTGAAGCCAAGTCCCATCCAACCATTGAAACCCTTCCTAGATTTCCCTGGAGCTCTCTGAAGTCCCCCAGAGTTCTGACCTTCCTTCAGCATCAAGGGTTTCATTTAAAAAAAAGGAACTGGTTAAAAGTATACTTGTCCTGGTATAGGTTTTAATAGTCTCCTTTTTAGTGGGATGAAAGTTTTAACAGTATATTTGTACTCTCACTTGCACTTCTCTTGCCTTCACATAAGAATTGGCCTCCACTGTCTCTCAATACTTAACTCTGATCCACCTGCATGCTTGGTGCACTCATGGGTGATCCCTCCAAGATCTCTGGAACTTCATTCCATCCCTTGCATCAGCTGTCAGGATATGAACACCAATAACACTGCTATAACCTTGTGCTCTTCTGGGCATTTGATTCCTAAGTTAATCTAGTCCTCATGGTGCAGCTCCTTACAGCCCCAATATTCTGAGTCACTTCAAGCCACTCTGATGATTCTATGACATTAGTTACTGGCCCTATCACTTGAAACACATGCATCTAGATTCAACTTCTAACTTCTGACCCTGGCATTCCTCTATTTCTGACTCCAGGCTCTCCAAAACAGCTGTGATTTCCTACTATCATACAGTGCCACCAGCCCTTATGGATCCTTGAATGCAGCTTAGGTTATGATTTTCTACCAATAAGTGCCACTTTCTCCATTTTTTCTGCTCTTCTCTGGCATCTGACTTCGGTTCTCTGATACTTTGTTGTCACCTGGTAATTCTTGATAGAAAACCACTCCCTATTACTCCAGACTATTCTAACCACTTTCTCATGCCTAGATCTAGCCATCACAGTCTAAGCATTCCCCAGCCACCTCCCCAGCCCCTTCTTGACAAGTCACTCCAGGATTACCAATAGGCAGTCATCAACCTCTAGCATCTGTTCTCTACTTCTAGGTGACCCATTTCTGGCCATTGGTCCTAGCCTTTCAAGACCCATTTTCCCAAGCATAACAAGTCTATTAAACCTGTACCCCTTGTCTCCCCAACCTCTGGCACCATCTTTCTGTGCACTTCTGATTATTATGACCCCCATTGGATACCTTGTCCTATTTTGGATTTGGGAGCCCCAACACTCTGACCTTTCTGCCCACTTCTGCTCCTTCTGATACCTCACCATCTCTTTTGATTTTACCTCTTCTGCTCAAGCTATCAGACCTCCACAAATCCTACAAAGACTGTTGGCTTCACTCTGTCAATGCCTAGCATCATCCTCTGCTGGATGGTTTGTGTTCACTAATTCTAGGACACCACTAACTCATCCACTGTGGTCTGTTAACCCTGGGTATTGAGTAGTACCTTGTCTGTTCACTGGATAACACATGCCAGCATCCTGCACATCCCCCATAGCTTTATACCACTCTGGTCTCAGCTAACTCTGATCTTGAACCACAGCTCTTGTTGTTATAATCTGGTAGTTACAACTCCATTGCCTAAGTGCATGGTCATTTCAGCATTGCTCTGCTTCTGTAGCAGGCCAGTTTTGTCTGTTGATACATCTACCAGGAAGACCTCCATTCACCTCTGACCTTCTCTGAACTTGTAGCATTAGACTGTTATTCTTTGTTGCCTGTGGCACCTTTGCCACCCATTGTAAAACTTTCCATCCCTACTAAAAAGAGACTGTTAAAACCTATACCAAGATGAGTATACTTTTAACCAGTTCCTCTTTTTTAAATGAAACCCTTGACACTAGAGGAAGATCAGAACTCTGGGGTGCTCTGGAGGGTTCTGGGGAAATCTAGGAAGGGTTTCAATGGTTGAACAGGACTCAGCTTCACCTTATGGGATGTGCCCTTGCACTTCTCCATTGTCCCAATTTACATAGATGTTGGGGTGGGTGATAAGGCTATCTCTATGCTCAACAGAAGGGACAGGCAGGACAAGGAGAGTCAAGCCTAGTCATGGGGTTGAGGTTTTATGACTTCTTTAAGGATATCACATAGCCTTGGAGATACTCTGGAGTAACCCAGAGGGTCAGAGTGAGTCCAAGGCTTGAGCAGAGTGAGGACAATGACAAGAGGGTTTTCTGGTGTTTTTGTTGATATTCATACTGAGGTACAAGATACAGAACTACAGTATTTATACCTCAGAGAGGCAGAACTATCTAGAAGTGTAACAAAATGAGACAGGTGCTAACTCAGAAGTGAAGCAGATATCTAGATATCTAGGAAACAAATGGAGATGTTAGGGAAGATCATGTCCAATCATGTCAGACTGAAACTGAAGGGTGACAGGATGAAACAGGGGAGAGCAAGGAACAGGAATGGAATAGGAATAGTAACAATGATGGTAATGGTAGCTGACTGGAAATGGTAATGGGGTTATATCAGGATGGTCTGAAGATGACAAAGGGGAACTAGGGTAGTATTTAACTGGAACAGAGATAGCCTGGAAGCAGAATGGGGCAGAGTGGGAGGGGAAGCCTGGGGGAGGGTATAATGCTGAGGAGTGGGAAGTATACATGTGTAATTGGAAGAGACTAGAATGGTGATGAAGGGCTGGAGTTACCTGGAGGGAAGTCAGAGGACTGGAGCAGCTTACTAGGTGTGAAGACTAATTGTAAGCCAGGTCAGAATGGGGTTGGAATTCAGGTCAGAGGTCCAGGATATGACATCCATTTTCTTATCCTCACAGCTAAAATATACCTGCCTTGCTGACCAACCAGGCTTCAGAAGCACCACCCCTCTTCCTTTGTATTTTGCCATGCCCCCCACATTTTGTCTCACATGCCAAAAGTCTCTTGCCCTCTTTGGGCATCTCCATCCTTTTCCACCTCCCTGAAAGGTTCACACTTCCTGCATGACTGCACTGTGATTACCCTTTCCTTCCCTGCTTGCAGTTGGTTGAGTGTTGTTTTGATTTACTATGGTTCTCTGCTTGGATTTCTTCTGTATGGTACTACATTTGATTTATGTGCCACCTTCCTATAATCCTGTGCTGTTAGCACCCTCTGTCCCCTTATGAGAGACCTGTTTGGTGGAATTGTTTCCGCACCTCTCTGTCTCTTGCCTGAGAAATCCTTGCTCTTTGAACATGGTTTCTGATGACTCAGTTCCCACTTGTGGGTATTTCCTTCTTTCCTGAATGTTGTCTCAGGACCTGCCCTTCTGTTTTCCCTGGGTATTCTTTTCCCAGTAGGCCTTCTGCTATTTTATATCTTCTGGAAATTCTTTTGTTCTGGGTATCCCTTCCTTGGCAATGATTCTGCTCTTCTGTGTTTCCTGGGAATGCTGCTCCTTTCTTCGGAACCCTTCAGAACCCCTCCATTATTTGCCTTGGGAATTTCTTGTTCTTCTGGCCTTGTTCTGATGGCTTCATTTCTCTTGCCTTTTGTTCCCATTCCTTCTGACCTGTTATCCAGGACTTGTTCTTTTGTTTTTCCTGGGTTCTCCTTCTCCTTTGGGGATCTTTCTGCTCTTCCTACATTTCCTAGGACCTTCCTGTTCTTGTGTCCATCCCTTTGGTTGACCTTTCCTTCCAGCCTCCCTCCTATCTTTCTGGATTCTTCCAGACCATTTCTGTTTTGCACCTTGTACTGCCCCTGTCACCTTTCCTTTCTGTCTTCTAGTCGACAATGGGATGTCAACCTTGAGGAGGGGATAGCATCTAGTGACCACACTGGGAACTGCTGCTTGTACCTAGCAATCTGATTCCCCTGCACTCTTGCCCTTCCCTCTATTCCCACTTGGCTCTCTGGTCCCTCTCTGATTTCTTTCACCACAGTACCCAGGCCACCTGGTCAACTGTCTACCTTCATGCAATGACCAGATGTGCTCTGCACCAATTGCCCCCTCTGACCACCTTTACCACTAGTGCAGTGCCTGACTCCTACCTATGTCAACTATACCCAGCCCTGATTGTTTCTGGTCATCTCCAGCTCTTTCCTAAGTAGCTTACCTCTCTCCCCTAGTTGCTGTACATAGACAATGTGCAATTCAATCAGTAAACAGACATTGATTGTGTATAGGAGGTGAGGCCAGCAAGCAACTCTCAGTGGAACATCCACTTTTCCAGATCTTCTCCAGCCCCCACCATAATATCCTCTGGCTCTGTCCCAGCTCTGAGTTCAGCCACAAAAACCCTCATTTTCTCTCTGGCCCTCTGACCTCTGTACCCCTCCCACTGAGCATCATGATCAATTATATGAACACCAGACTCTGCCCTAAGGTATCCCTTTTGGCAGCCCTCCTTCATCTGGATCTTGACTAGATTATGAAGAAGCCTGTTTTGCTTCCTTAAGTCCTAGTGAATCAGAACACTGACCTCATGGATTGTGTTGGCAACCAATCCATTACCTGTCATATCAACTCCATGGGCTGCCTCATTAAGAGCAGTGAGGTTCTGGACTCCTTCCGCCATTCTGACCTGTACTCCACCCCTATCTCTTTGGCTGTTGTTTGCTCCCCCTATTCCTGTTGAGGCACCAGCCTTGTATGCCTCAACTCTGTGCCTTCTCCTTTCCTGATTCTTGGCCATTATAAGGGCCATTCCATCATCAGGATAGAGAGCAAGCTGGTCATTCAACCAGAAGTAGAGATCTGGGAATCCAGCCATGCTAGAGCAGGAAAATAAGTGCCAACTTCTTTCCCTCAGGAACTTATCTTCCTTGAGCCAACTCTGCACTAACCCCAACTCTAACCAAGTACAGAATCCATTCACCCTTGATCATTGTGTTTTAGTTCCCTTTGAAAATAAACAAACCTCCCTCAACTTCATCCTAGATCCAATCCTTCCAACATTTGTTTTGGTTATCATTTGACTATTGGACTCTAGTCTAATTTCTGACCTTTTCTCCAGAAGTTATTCCAAAGCCCCAAAACTCTCTGCTTCTACCTCCTTTGTTCCTTTTCAGTTTCCCTGTTCTTATGACAGAAGCAACTGTTTTTAACATTGGATTTTAATCTCACCCCTTTGGGAAATTTGGCTATTTCTTCCATTCATTCTTGGCTCTCCTTTTGTCCTCCTTATTGCCCCATGACTGCCCAAGGTACCACTTGCCTGGTCATGAGATTTTATTTTGACAGATTATTACAATTTGTGGAAACCTTACTTTCTGGACTTACTCTGCATGTTCTCCAAACTTGTTCACTCAAGGCTCGAAGCCTTCACTTCAGAAGTCATTAACCCCTTTTTGTATCCTTATTTCCAGCCCCTCTGGATCATTCCCAAACCCTGACCTCTATTACAAAGACAAACTAGGGTAATTACTACACTACTCTAGTACCATTATATCTTTGTCTTTATCCCTTTTCATCCCCTTCTGGACCCCCATCCCAAGCTCCGCCACCTCTTCTGCCATCTCTTCCTCTTTGCCATCCTCTGGCCCACTCTCCACATCCTCTCCACTCATCTTCCATGCAGGATCAAGGATATCAACTAGCCATGCTAGCAGCTGGTTTTCCCTTTTCATCTTTCACATCATCCAGTCCCCTACCTCCTGTATGGTTGCCACCAGCAGGCAACAGCCCTCTGTCACCTGCTCAGTACCACCCTCTGCTCCCTCTGAGTGAGCCCTCTTTTTGGGATGCTCTTTCTCCACATCTCTCTGATGCCACTTCCACATTAGCTTTTCCTCCCCTGGGTGTTCACACCTTGCCTTGGCCTCTTGACAGGCCAAGCATGATATGGACTTTCCCATGCCCATCTTGCACTCCATTCCCCTATCTGCACACCTCCAGCACACCAGTGCCTTCTCTGCCCTCTGTTTCCCTTTATCATTGCTAGAGCCCACTTGAGCCTGCATTTGTGCCATCTGTTGATCATCAGTGGTGCATTTTACAGGATAACAACCATGGTTCTTACCTTTTCTTGGGCAGCTGCCTCTGCTACCCTCTGGGCCCTCTGAGTCTCCTTGGCCTGCCTTCAGGCAGCCTTCTCCACTGCCTTCTGGGCCTCTTCCACCCTCCTCTGTTCCTCCTCCTTCCTTGCCTTCACATGCCTCTTGCACTCAGTGTATTTGGCATCACTCAACACCTTGTCATTGTCAGCATACTCCACAATGCATTCGTCAGCCCAGGCCACAAGATCTTCAAATACAGCCATGTTGTTGTAATAAAGGAAGGATGAGCTACTGTTGAAGTCTGTCACATTCTGTGCCAATAGATCAACTCTGCTATATTCCAATGCAACTCCAGTTGCTTCTATGCTTTAAGCTGCATGTTTCCTAATTTCCCTTACCTCCATCTTCTCCTACCTAATGATTGATTACAACTTTACCTATACTAACTCTGTATCATTCTGATACAACTCCGTTGTTCCTCTGACCTCACTTTTTGTTTCTGTTCCTTTGTGCCATGTTTCTCCCTGTTGTCACTTAGTTTCAGTTTGACATTATTCGACATTGTCTCCTCTGACATCTCCATTTGTATCCAGGATGCATTGGCACCTGCTTTGCTTATGAGACAACTCCTTTTATACCTCCATTCCCTCCTTAGATAATCTGTCTCCCTGAGGTATATAAGTACTGGAGTTCAGTATCTTGTACTTCAGTTTGAATATTAACCATAATATGACATTACAATCACCCCCCAGACCCCTTCTGCCTCACAACTTGACATCATACCCTACTCTAAAGTCCCTCAACTTATTCCACAGCTTGACATCATGCCTCTTGTTGGGAAAAAGCCCTCCAGCTGATCCTGAACCTCTGATAGTTTCTGACCCCTCCATAAATTGGGGTACTCAGTACTGGCATAAGGGCATACCACATAAGATGAAGCCAAGCCCCATCTACTCCAGAGTTATCTGGAGTACCCCTGGAGTATGTCAAAATATTTATAACAAAGTCCCTGCTTTTATTCATGAGTGAGCCAAGAAACTCTGCTCTTCCACTCCATTGTAACTAAACAAGGTCATATGTTCATTACCTCCACAACCCTCTGCTTTACCCCTGATGTTACTAAAGTGCATGATCACATGCCCATCACCACACTATCACAGATCACATATATGTACCCTCTGCACTTCAGGCCAATGGCCTTCAAGGGTTCAGGCCTAAGGGGGGGATACTGTTATATCCTGGACCTCTGACCTGAATTCTGACCCCATTCTGACCCAGCTTACAATTTGTCTTTGCACCTAGTAAGCTACTCCAGCCCTTTGACTCCCCTCCAGGCAACTCTGGCCCTCTGTTACCATTCCAGTCTTCCCTAGCTACACATGTATGCTTCTCACCCCTTAGCATTATATACTCCTCTGGGCTTCCACTCCCACTCTGCCCCATTCCACTTCCAGTCTATCTCTGCTCCAGTTAAGTACTACTCTAGTTCCCCTTTATCATCTCCAGGCCATCCCAATATAACTCTGTTACTATTTCCAGTCAGTTACCATTACCATTATTGTTACTATTCCTGTTCCATTCCTGTTTCTTGCTTTCCCCTGTTTCATCCTGTTACCCTTCAGTTTCAGTCTGACATGATTGGACATGGTCTTCTCTGACATCTCCATTTGTTTCCTAGATATCTAGACATCTGCTTCGCTTCTAAGTTTGCACCTGTCTTATTTTGTTACACTTCTAGATAGCTCTGCCTTGCTGAGGTATAAGTACTGTAGTTTTGTATCTTGTATCTCAGTACAAATATTGACAAAAACAACAGAAACACCCTCTTGTTGTCATCCTTACTCTGCTCAAGCCCTTGAGCTCACTCTGACTCTCCAGGTTACTCCAGAGTACCTCTAAGGCCAAGTGACATTCTTGAAGGAGTTGCAAGGTCTCACCCCCATGACTAGGCTTGATGCTCCTTGTCCTGCCTGTCCCTCCTGTTGAGCATAGAGACAGCCTTCTTACCCACTTCTGACATTTATGTAAATTGGGACACCAAAAAGTACAAGGATGCACCACATAAGGTGAAGCTGAGTCCTGTTTGACCATTGAAACCCTTCCTAGATTCCCCTGGAGCCCTCCAGAGTTCTGACCTTCCTTCAGCATCAAGGGTTTCATTCAGAAAGGAACTGGTTAAAGTTTTAACAGTATTTTCATACTTTCACTTGCACTTCTCCAAGCCTTTATTTCAGGATTGGCCTCTACTGTCTCTCAACACTCAACTCCAAATCACCTGCATGCTTGGTGCACTCATGGGTGATCCCTCTGAGATCTCTGGAACTCCATTTCATTCCTTGTATCATCTGTCAGGATATGACCTCCAACAACACTGTTACAATCTTGTACTCTTCTGGGCATTTGATCCCTAAGTTAATCTAGTCTTCATGGCACAAGCCCCTTACCACCCCTGATGTTCTGAGTCACTCCGAGCCATCCTGACATTCTATGATGTCAGTCACTGGCCCTAGTCACTTGAAACACATGCATCTAGATTCAACTTCTGACTCCTGACCATGGCATTCCCCTATTTCCTACTCTGGGCTCTTCAGAATAGCTGTGATTCCCTACTATCATATAGCATCACCAGTTCTCATGGATCCTCAAATGCAGCTTAGGTTATGGTTTCCTATCCATGAGTGCCACTTCCTCCATTTTTTCCTGTTCTTTTCCAGCAGCTGACTTCAGTTCTCTAACACTTTGTTGTCACCTGGTAATTCTTGATGGAAAACCACTTTATGTCACTCTGGACCATTCCAACCACTTTCTCATGCCTAGATCTAGCCATTGCAGTCTAAGCATCCCCTAGCCATCTTCCAGCCCCTTCTTGACAAGTCACTCTAGGATTATCCATAGGCAGTCATTAATCTCTGGTGTCTGTTCTTTACTCCTAGGCAACCCATTTCTGGCTGTTAGTCCTAGCCTTTTGAGACCCATCCTTCAGAGCATGACAAGTCTATTAAACCTGTACCCCTTGTTTCTCTGACCTCCAGCACCACCCTTTCATACACTTTTGATTATTATGACCCCTATTGGGTACCTTGTCCTATTTTGGATTTGGGAGTCCTAATACTTTGACCTTTCCACCCACTTCCACTTCTTCCAATGCCTTACCATCTCTTTTGAGTTTACCTCTTCTGCTCAAGCTATCAGACCTTCACATACTCTACAAAGAATGTTGGCTTCACTCTGTCAATGCCTAGCATTATCCTCTGCTGGATGGTTTGTGTTCACTGATTCTAGGACACCACTAACTCACCCACTGTGGTCCATTGACCCCAGGTATTGAGTAGTACCTTGTCT
>JBBPKN010002042.1:0-10125 GCA_038089275.1 Pulveroboletus cf. rosaemariae
GCCTCATGTCTTCCAGCCCTTTTTCATTTCCGTCTTTCTTCCATTTTAGAAGCTCCGCTCCTTTTCAGCCATTGGCTATTCTCACGGAGGCTTCTCTTCTTTTTGATCGCCGTGCAGGGTCCATGGGAATATTCCCATCAGGGTCTTGGTCCGTGCGCATTACTGTAGCCTATATAAACTGTAGCATAGACGTCTCAAGACTCCCCAGTCTTGAGCACTTGTACCTATAGTGCATTGTATTCACTAGTACTCCTTTTTCTATATCATTTCTCATCATTATCATCGTCTCATTGAAGTCAGGAAGCCCCAGACTAGGGTTAGCCATAGCAACAGCGAACGCCGTGCATAACACTCACCTCTGCAGCCTCTGGTTTCTCAGATCCAAGCTGACTCTGAATCTGATTTACTGGGTTCCCATGACCCCAAACCTCTGTCAATTGAGCTACTCAGCTCATTAGTGTTCACATGTACCTGTAGCCTTGATGGCTCAGTTCTATTTTATCTGCAGCTCTGATCTCTGGAGAGTCATCTCCATTCCACTTCCATTGCTTTTCCTCCAGCTGATCTTTCTGGCATTTCTCAGGAATACCATGACTTTGCCAATGTGTTTAGCAAAAGCAAGGCATCTACTCTTGCCCCTTACCACAAATTTGACCTGAAGATCAAGCTGGAAGAAGGCACCTCACCATCTATTAGCACCATCTATTCTCTGTCACCCTCTGAGCTTGAAGCACTTAGGACTTTCCTAGATAAACATCTTGCTACCAGTTTTATCTGACCCTCTGCATCTGCTCATGCTGCTCCTGTTCTCTTTGTCTGGAAGAAGGACAGATCCCTCCAGTTGTGTGTAGATTTCTGAGGCCTCAACAAGATCACAAAGAAAGACTGCTACCCCCTTCCATGCATCTCCAATCTCCTTGATGCTTTGAGCCATGCAACCATCTATACCAAACTTGACCTTAGGCATGCTTACCATTTAGTTTATATTGCTGAGGGTGACAAGTGGAAAACCTCTTTCTGTACATGCTATGGCTCCTATAAGTGGCTTGTCATGCCATTTGGGCTCACCAATGCCCCTGCAGCTTTCCAGCAGTTCATCAATTCTATCTTTGCTGATCTTCTTGATGTTTTGATAATTGTTTATTTGGATGATATCCTAATTTTCTCCACTGACTGGACATTGCATACCAAGCATGTCTGTGAAGTTCTCCACTGCCTCCAGAAGCATGGCCTCTTTGCCAAATCCAAGAAATGCAAATTCCATACCAATTCCACTGAGTATCTTGAGTATCTACTCTCTCCTTGTGGGCTCATGATGTTCCCTGAAAAGGTTCAATCCATCCTGGATTGGCCCAAGCCTTGCAAGATCAGGGATATCCAGTCCTTCCTTGGTTTTGCTAACTTCTACTGCCACTTCATCTGGGGCTACTCTGACATTGTTATTCCTCTGACTTGCCTTACCCACAAGTCTGCTCATTGGGATTTTGATGCTTCTTGTTATGCTGCTTTCCAGCACCTCAAGGATGCTTTTACTTCCACTCCTATTTTGACCCATTGGGTCCCTGATGCTCCTCTTATCATTGAGACTGACACCTTTGACTATGTCATTGCTGGAATCCTTTCACTCTGGTCCCCAGATGATAAGGTCTGCCCTGTTGCTTTCTATTCCTGTATGCTTACTGTGCTGGAACTCAACTACGACACCCATGATAAGGAGCTTCTTGCTATTTTCACTGCATTCAAGATCTGGCATTATTACCTCAAAGATTCTGGTTCCCTGGTGAATGTTGTCACTGATCATAAGAACCTGGAATATTTCACTACATCTAAACTTCTGACCTGCCGGCAAGCCTGGTGGTCAGAGTTTCTCTCTCAGTTTAATCTGATTATCTGTTTTTGCCCTGGCTATTTAGGCACTAAACCTGATTCTCTAACTAGACAATGGGACATCTATCCCAGTGTGGGGAATGGCAACTATGCCCTCATCAATCCACATAACTTCTGGCCCATGTTCATGCAGGAACAACTTACTGCATTCCTCCAGGCTTCCTTCCTAGCATCTCTGGTCTTTCAGTCTGCATCCCTCTTTGACATTGAAATCCTCCATCATGACATCATCTTGGCACTCCCTTCTGACTCTACTGCCTCTATCCACTGTTCTGGTATCCTCCTGTCTGACTCTCATTGGTCTAGAGACCCAGGAGGTTTCTTGCATTTGGACAACTGCATCTATGTCCCCAATGCTTCCAACCTCTAACTCTGGGTCCTCTGCTACAAGCATGACTACTCCTTATCTGAACACTTTGGTCAGAATTGGACACTGGAGCTCATTCACCAAGAGTATACCTGGCCTGGCATTCGAGCATTCGTCAAGAAATATATTTCTTCATGTATAGCTTGTGCCCATGCTAAGATACCCTGTTACAAACCCTATGGTTTCCTCAAGCAGCTCCCCATTCCAGAAAAGCCATGGGATTCCATCTCTATGGATTTCATTGAACAGCTCCTGGCTTCCTCCAGTTACTCCACCATCCTTGTTGTGGTAGATCATCTATCGAAGCAGTGCATCTTCATTTCTACAGATAACAAGGTGACCTCCCCAGAGCTTGCTAAACTCTTCTTACTCCATGTGTTTTCCAAACATGGAGTTCCCTCCCACATCGCCTCCAATCAAGGTTCCAAGTTTGTTTTCCATTTCTTCCATTCTCTGAGTCAAGCCCTCAATATCTGTCTCCACTTCACCTCCAGGTATTATCTGGAGGGTGACAGTTAAACCGAGCAAATGAATCAAACTCTGGAACAGTATCTACACATTTATTGCAACTATCAGCAGGACAACTGGTCCAAACTCCTGCCCCTCACAGAGTTCACTTATAACAATGCCCCTAATGCTACCACAGGTGTTTTCCCTTTCTTTGCAAACAAGGGCTACCATTCAAACATCTTCGTGCACCTGGAATGTGATCTTACCTCCATCCAAGCTCAAGAATACACCATAGACCTTGACTTTCTCCACACCTTCCTTCGTGAAGAAGTAGCTGCCGCCCAAGTCAGATATCAAGGATTCACAAATGCCCAATGATCTCTGGCACTGGACTTTAAAGTAGGTAACCAGGTATTCATCAAGGCTAAGTACTTTAGAACTATGTGGCCTTCCAAGAAACTTGCCAAAAAGAACTTAGGTCCTTATTCCATTATCACTCAGGCAGGCTCACTATTCTTTACACTCCATCTCCCAGAGAACATGAAGTCTGTTCATCCAGTCTTTTATGTTTCTTAACTTGAACCCTCTGTCCCCAACATGATCCCAGATTGTGTGCAACCACCTCCACCCCCAGTTGAGATCAATGGTGAACTGAAGTTTGAGATTTCCGAAATCCTAGACTCAAAGATAGATTGTAGGTGAAGGAACTGCAAATTACTATATTTGGTTAAGTGGTTAGGTTATGAGAATACTGATGAGGAGACCTTGTGGCTTCTTGCCACTGAATTAGGGCACACTTTGGAGATCATTGAGAAGTTCATCTCTGTTACCCAGACAAACCTGGGCCATCTTATAATTAACCAACTGTAGTGGATCTAGTGATCTAATCACAAGACTCTCTATCTATTCTAAGATCATCTTTTCAATTTTCTTGTCTATCATGGAAATTTCACCAACCTTCACACAAAATTCCGACAGCTCTGCTGCCATCTCATCCACCTTCCTGTTCTCACTTCCCAAACTCCCAGCTTTTCCAGTCTCCTCTGCCCATGCCATTCCCAATGCATCAACCAGCCACTTCAGCAGCCAGTTCTTGTATTTGGCCTCTCACTGTACCTTCTGGCCCACCTCCCTTATTGATGCCCCCATCAGGCAATAGCCCTCAGCCACCTGCTGAAGATCCTCCTTTGTCTCCTCTGAGTCTGCCCTGCTATTGGATACCCCTTCCACTTCCACCTTCCATCTCCACTTTCTCTCCAGCTTCTTCTGGCTGGAGCATATGCATCTCACCTTTACCTCTATACAGGCAAGGCATGATGTTGACTTGCCTGGGCCCATCTGACATCCCAGTTCCCAGTTATTGCACCTCTGGCACCCTGGTCCCTCTTTTGCTCTCCTCTTGCCATTGCTGTTACTCAACCCCACCTCCTGGGCTTGGTGAAGTTCCTCCACCTAAGCCAGTGTTAGAGTGCTAGGTTCCAACCCCATTTCCAATACTTACCCATTTTCAGACCATTGCCACTGCTTTCTGAGCCTCCTCTGCTTTCTTCTGAGCCTCCTCCTCTCTCCTCACTTTTCCCCACCACTTCTGCTCAGCATACTTCATGTCACCAAGCTCCTCTTTGTCTTTGACATGCTCCTCCAGGTACTTATCAGACCAGGTGTGAATGTCAGTGAATGAAGACATGATGAGGGATACTAGTGTGGAAGTCTCTGGGGTGGTACTTGCTTTTATGGTTTTCTGGCCAGCTAAACCTCAATGCCTGCTCCACTCACTTATTCATCAAGAGCACATGCTTCACAGCCTTCAGGGGTTCAGGCCTTAAGAGGGGAATACTGTTACATCCTGTGCCAACAGATTAACTCTGCTATGTCTTCAATGTAACTCCAGTTGCTTCTATGCTTTAAGCTGTGTGTTTCCTAGTTCCCTTTACCTCCATCTTCTCCTACCTAATGATTGATTACAACTTTACCTATACTAACTCCATACCATTTCAATACAACTCTGTTGTTCCTCTGACCTCACTTTCTGTTCCTGTTCCTTTGTGCCATGCTTTTCCCTGTCATTACTTAGTTTCAGTTTGACATTATTTGACATTGTCTCCTCTAACATCTCCATTTGTATCCAGGATGCATTGGCACCTGCTTTGCTTATGAGACAACTCCTTTCATATCTCCATTCCCTTCTTAGATAATCTGTCTCCCTGAGGTATAAGTACTGGAGTTCAGTATCTTGTACTTTAGTTTGAATATCAATCATAATACAATGTTATGATCCCCCCAGACCTCTTCTGCCTCACGACTTGATGTTGTGCCTCTTGTTGGGAAAAAGCCCTATGGCCAATCCTGGACCTCCAATAGTTCTGACCCCTCTGTAAATCAGGGCACTCAGTACTAGCATAAGGGCATACCACATAAGGTGAAGCCAAGCCCCATCCACTCCAGAGTTATCCAGAGTACCTCCAGAGTATGTCGAAACAGTTATAACAATAAGATAGTATACAGATTATATAAAGTGGGCTGGCTCTAAACTAATGTACAGTAAGCAGTCCAATGGCAAAAAGAAAGCAGGAATCTAGAAATACATGAGAATAACATAAGGTATAATCTAATAATCTAGACCAGCCTAGACTGTGTGATATAGTGGCTCAAAAAACTGTCCCAATGTTTGCATGTTTTGCACTAAATGCAATGGCTATCAATAACTACTAACTATCATGCTATACTATAAGTGTATGAAATGCAGTATTTGCTTTTGACTTTCTATTAATCCAATGATCAAAGCATTTGGTTATGTTTTGGTAATATGGTAACCATATCAAAATAACAACTCATTGGGTTAGTTTTTTTGACTTTAAATAGAATATGATATTTAGTACCTGATATAACCTTCCTTGGCCTTGATAACTGCTTGAATTCTTCTAGACATGCTTTTTATTTATTTTTAACACTTCTTCACAGAAATACTTTCCCACTCTACCATCACCCTATCCTATAATTGATAAACTCCTGTAGATGCCCTTTTATAACCTGAAAGGCATCTTTTCAAACAACCTCAAGTGTGTTCAATAGAATTAAGGTCTGGAGATTAAGCAGGCCAATTCAGAAGCTTGATATCTTGCTCCTTAAATCAGATTTAAGCTCTTCTAGAGATATGCTTGAGATCATTATCTTGCTGAAAAATGATTTCATCTAAAGAATTTCCAGAATTCTTCATACTTTGCAATAATCCTTTTTCCAAAATTGCCACATACTATTTAGTATTCATTCTTCCCTCAACCTTACTCAAAACTCCCACACCATTCCATTCAATATAGTCCCATACCATGAGTAATTCTTTTTCAAACTTAACTGTATCTTTGATCTCCTTAGAACTTATTCTCTTCTCTTTTTTTTTCTACACATATTCTTGTCCATCTGATCTAATTCTATTGATTTTAGTTTCATCTGACCAAATCACCTTCTTCCAGTCCTCTACAGTCCAATGCTAGTACTTCAAAGAAAAGGCCAACCTGCTTTTTCTATAAATAGCAAAGAGAAGGGATTTTTTCTTCTTTATCATAGCTTTTAGAGAAGCTTTCTTGAGAGTATTCCTGACTGTTTGTGGAAAGACAGGAGTGCTGAAAATAAAATTGATGAAATGAGTAGCCTGAACTGCATTACTGGCCTTTCCAGTACCACCATAATGATTTTCCTTCTCTGGTTGGATTTCCTAAAGGACTCTAGCCACAGTAGACTTCCCTAGATCAGTTTGAAATGCAATTTTCCTACAGGAAAGTTCAAGAGAAACAAAAGAGATAATATTATCTCTTTGAGCAGCAAAAAGATGTTTTATAATAGAGATAAGGGAATTTGTTGTGGTATTGGTCTCTGATGACCAGTCCTAACCCTAAATCAGGACTACCTTGATAAGGTGCATTGATTTTATTGTCGGATTCAGATTGAATAGATTGAAAATGGTGTGTGGACTCAAGCTAGCAAGGCCTGAGGAGCCATTACCACTAGTCAAGGGTAAAAAGACTGTATTGAAGGAGATACTGTTTCAGTATAGGGATAACAAGTGATTAAGGCTGGAGAGCCTTAACCAAGGAACTACCTACTATATATACTATAGCCAATGGCACACAGACCACCTAGTCTCTCCAGGACATTACCATAAATAGGAATAGGGCATAGGGCAAGGGTAAAGGGTTATAACCAATGGGCCATGCAGATAAGGGATATAGAATAAAGAGGCTATGTAGAATGGAAGGTAAGGGTCTAGGGTAAGTGGAGATTAAACCATACCCTCAGCCATGAGGCTGAGGAGATCCCATCTGGATCTCTGCCACAGATCAGATCCATTAATCTAGATCAGATGTCATCTAGATCTGATTGGAAGATACCTTCATCTGAGATGCCAGATTCAACCCTATAAGCCGTGCCCAAACCCAAGGGGAAACTCTTAAGAAACAACTCAACCATATCCTAGGGTTTATCCTTGTTTGGCAATAAAGTCTCATGGTCATGTGCTTGTCATGTGACTCTTCTGCTAGCAAATGTTATGTTTGTAACAGAATTTATTTGTATTGGTAGGGTTTATATATGCTGCAGGCTAATTAGTGACATATGAGTGACATAATATATTACTTACCTAAGATATATAATTATCTTACAGCACTTCAGGGTCCAATATATGTAATAGAAATTCAAAGTCAAAAAGCTGACCCAATGAGTTATTATTTTGATATGGTTACCATATTACCAAAACATAACCAAATGCTTTGATCATTGGACAAATAGAAAGCCAAGAGCAAGTACTGCATTTCATACACTCATAGTCTAGCATGATAATTAGTAATTATTGATAGCCATTGCATTTAATGCAAAATATGTAAATATTGGAATAGTTTTTTAAGCCACTATACATAAACCAATACAAAGTAGCTATAATAAGGTAGACTCCAAATCTAATGGTAATTAAGAATAAAGTAAGGGAAGTCAAACCTGAAAGTAGGGGGCTTTTAGAATAGCCCATAAAAAGGTTGATCAAGAAATGGGCTAAAATTTTTGAAAACCATAATACTTCTGATCATTCCTTCAAGCTTTCCTTTACAGATCAATATTATATTTGCTCACAAATCAGAACTGGCAGGGCTGCCAATGCTATTCAGGCTACTAACAATATCAACACCATCATTTTCCATCCAGTTATCTCTCAGACTATTAGAAATGTTCTCAAGAAACATTCATTCAAGGCTGTGGTAAAGAAGAAAAAGCACTTGCTTAATGCAAGGCATAGGTAAAGAAGATTGGTCTTTGCTTTGAAGTATAGAGAGTAGACTATGGAGAATTAAAAGAGGGTAGTTTGGTCAGATAAGATTAAAATCAATAAGTTTGGGTCAGATGGAAGGCAGTGGATCTGAAAAGATGAGGGAAAGGGGTCAATTCAGAAAGAGGTACAAGAAACAGTCAGGCATGGAGGTAAAAATATCATGATATGAGAATATATGGGATGGAATGGAGTAGAGCATCTTGCAGAGGTTAAGGAAAGAATGAATGCTAATCAGTATGAATCCATTTTGAAGGACCATATGCTGCTTAACCTGGAGGAAAGTGGAATTTCTAAAGAGGAGGTAAATTTTCAGCAGAACAATGACCCAAAACATACTTCAAAAAAGATCCAGAAATGGATAGAAGATAACAATATCTCTCTTCTGGACTGGCCTGCATAGTCTTCAGATATTAGTCCTATTGAACATCAATGGGTTCATCTCAAAAAGGAGCTGGCCAAGTATAAAAGAACACCAAAAGAGATTGAAGAGAGTGAAGAAAGTGTGAAATAATAAATATTCTATTAGAGGTATGTCAGAATTTAATTGAGAGTATGCCCAGAAGATTGGAAGCAGTGATCAAGGCCAAGAGAGGCCATACAAAGTACTAAAATACACAGTTTATGCATTTCTATTACATAGCAAAATAATTGACTCAATAAGTCCCTGTTTTAAATTATCCATATCTTAATCAATTTTGATCGGAATTATATAATTCAGGTGTTTTCATGTAGCCCTGATTGATTACTATTAATCATTAACTTATACTTTAGCTTTATTTGTTCTTGTTGTGGAGTTATTCTATAAACATTGAAGAGGTGCTAAACATTGGATCAATTTTTTGAGTCACTATATGGTTAAAAAACCCTTGATCAGGGCTTTCCAATGAAATCTAGATTTGAAGGTCTATCATCAAAGCTACAGATGTTATTAGTCCAACAATCAAAATATTCCAAACATTGGAACAGTTTTGTTGCTTAGTATATATAATGGTAACTGTAGCTGCCAAAGAGGCTGCTTGACTAAAAATGCTGTTCTCAAAACTCAAGCCCTTTCTGGTTTACTTCACCATCAAATTTTTTATAGATAACCAATCTGCAATATTGCTGGTAAAGAATGCAATACTCCATGATTAGACTAAGTACATAGCCATTTGACATCACTTTATTCATGAAAGGATTATCAAGGGTGAAATATTCCTTGAATACCTGCCAATCAATATGCAGACCACTGACATCTTGATCAAAGTGTTAGATTATCAAGCATGCATACAGCCAGGAATGCAATATGTGCTATATCTAGTAGATATGCATGCAAACTGTAGTATCACATGTTCAGGATGCATTGCAGTCCTGTCTAACTCCCTTGTTACCATCTTGTGTATGTACTTTATATTTTGTTGCTTTATATTTTAATCTGGCAGTTTTACAAGTGCTATTATTACATTGATTATAGGATATATTAAAATCTGTATATATAATATATCTTCTTAGTTCTGAGTACCTTAGTCTATTGTCTTACACATGACTAAGGTAAGCTTCTTTATTTTCTATACTACTGTTAAAACTTTCCTTCCTACTAAAAGAGACTGTTAAAACCTATACCAAGATAAGTATACTTTTAACCAGTTACTCTTTTTTAAATGAAACCCTTGACACTGGAGGTAGATCAGAACTCTGGGTGCTCCAGAGAATTCCAGGGGAAATCTAGGAAGGGTTTCAATGGTTGAATGGGACTTGGCTTTACCTTATGGGGTGCACTCTTGCACTTCTCCATTGTTCTGATTTACATAGATGTTGGGGTAGGTGATAAGGCTGTCTCTATGCTCAATAGGAGGGACAGGCAGGACAAGGAGAGTCAAGCCTAGTCATGGAGGTGAGGCCTTACAACTCCTTTGAGGATATTGCATAGCCTTGGAGGTATTCCAGAGTAATCCAGAGGGTCAGAGTAAGTCCAAGGGCTTGTGCAGAGTGAGGACGATAACAAGAGGGTTCTGGTGTTTTTGTTGATATTCATACTGAGGTACAAGATACAGAACTACAGTACTTATACCTCAGAGAGGCAGAACTATCTAGAAGTGTAACAAAATGAGACAGGTGCAAACTCAGA
>JBBPKN010002043.1:0-10104 GCA_038089275.1 Pulveroboletus cf. rosaemariae
GACCCCATGACCTGGTCAGAGATGCAGAGCACCAGCTAGACCAGTTGACTATGAAGGATGGTCAATGAATCAACAAATATGTAGTTGAGTTTAACAGAATTGCATCTCAAGTCCAGGGCTATGGAGAAGGTGCCCTTTGCCACTATTTCTATAATGGTCTGCCAGACCACATCAAAGATAACCTTTCCCATGTTGGCAAGCTGCCAACACTCATTGAGCTGTGCCAGCTGGCACAGACCATTGATGCTTGCTACTGAGAGCACAAATCTGAACTTAGCTGACAAGGAAAGTTGTCTTACCTGTCCAAGTTCTCCAATAAATCTGCCATATCCTCCACTTCAACCTTTGGCCCTAATGAATCAAGGAACAAGTCAGCTAATTACCCCAGCTCCTCCAAGTTATCTGTTCCCCAGAAACAGGACTTATCATCCAAGCTTGGTAAGGATAGTAAGCTCACTACCAAAGAACACAAGCAGCAACTGGAAAATCACCTCTGTTTGTTCTGTGAAATTGCAGGGCATATAGCAAAGGACTGCCCCAAGTCTTCCTCCAAGGCAGCCAAAGCTTGCATGGCCAAAACCTCTGCTCTGGAAACCAAACCAGAGGCCTCCATTTCAGAGGCAAAAAAATAGTCTGCAGCCTTCAAGACTCCACATGGGCTGGAGGTTGCATTAATCCTTCCCATGCTTTACTGGAGGTTAGACTTAACATGTCTGTTTTTTTAGATAATGCTTCACTTATGCCTCTCATCACCCTTGTTTCACATGAAATTCCTCTGTTTTCCACCTTGATTGACTCTGGTTCTTCAGACTGCTTCATAAACACCAAGTTAATCAGTACTTACAATCTTCCAACTTATTTCATTCCTCCATTGCAGCTCCAACTATTTGATGACTTTTCCAATTCTATGATTATGAATGCCATTGATCTTTCTGTTTGTTTTGACACTGGTAATATCACTCTGATGACATTCTATGTCACTCCATTGGATGGATCTAGTTCTCTTGTTCTAGGACACAACTGGCTTGCCTGCTACAATCCATTGATTGACTGGGTATCAAGTCATATCTTGTTCTGATCATCTGAACCAAACATGCCAATACTCCTAAGCTTACCTCCACAGCCTTCAGTTTCTCTGACCCAAGCTAACTCTGAACCCGATTTACCATGTTCCCATGACCCCAAACCTCTATTGATTGAGCTACTTAACTCATCAGCCTTTGCATGTACCTGTAGCCTTGATGGCTCAGTCCCATTCTATCTGCAGCTCTGACCCCTGGAAAGTCATTTCCATTCTGCTTCCATTGCTTCTCCTCCAGCCAACCTTTCCAGCATTCCCCAGGAATACCATGACTTTGCCAATGTGTTTAGCAAAAGCAAGGCATCTACTCTTGTCCCTTATTGCAAATTTGACCTGAAGATCAAGCTGGAAGAAGGCACCTCACCACCTGTTGACACCACCTATTCTCTATCACCCTCTGAGCTTGAAGCACTCAGGACTTTCCTGGATGAACATCTTGCTACTGGTTTCATCCAACCCTCTGTATTTGCTCATGCTGCTCCTGTCCTTTTTGTCTGGAAGAAGGACAGATCCCTCTGGTTGTGTGTAGATTTCCAAGGCCTCAACAAGATCACAAAGAAAGACTGCTACCCCCTTTCATGCATCTCCAATCTCCTTGATGCTCCAAGCCATGCAACCATCTATACCAAACTTGACCTTAGACACACTTACCATTTAGTTTATATTGCTGAGGGCAATGAATGGAAAACCTCTTTCTGTACACGCTATGGCTCCTATGAGTGGCTTGTTATGCCATTTGGGCTCACCAATGCTCCTGTGGCTTTCCAGTGGTTCATTAATTCTATCTTTGCTGATCTTCTTGATGTTTTAGTAATTGTTTATTTGGATGATATCCTAATTTTCTCTGCTAATCAGACATCACATACCAAGCATGTCCACGAAGTCCTCTGCCACCTCTGGAAGCATGGCTTCTTTGCTAAATCTGAGAAATGCAAATTCCATACCAATTCCACTAAGTATTTTGGGTATCTACTCTCTTCTTCTGGGCTCATGATGTTCCCTGACAAGGTTCAATCCATCCTGGATTGGCCCAAGCCTTGCAAGATTAGAGATATCCAGTCCTTCCTTCCTCAGTTTCGCTAACTTCTACTGCCACTTCATCTGGAGCTACTCTGACATTGTCATTTTCCTAACTCGCCTCACCTGCAAGTCTGTTCATTGGGATTTCAATGCTTCTTGTCACACTGCTTTCCAGTGCCTCAAGGATGCTTTTACTTCTGCTCCTATGTTGACCCATTGGGTCTCCAATGCTCCTCTCATCATTGAGACTGATGCCTTTGACTATGCCATAGCTGGAATCCTCTCACTCTGGTCCCCAGATGACAAGGTCTGCCCTGTTGCTTTCTTTTCCCATATGCTCACTATGCCAGAACTCAACTATAACACCCATGATAAGGAACTTCTTGCTATTTTCACTGTGTTCAAAACCTGGTGTTATTACCTCAAAGGTTCTGGTTCTCTGGTGGATGTTGTTACTGATCATAAGAACCTGGAATATTTTGCTATGTCTAAACTTCTGACCCACCGGCAAGCCCAGTGGTCAGAGTTTCTCTCTCAGTTTAATCTGATCATCTGTTTTTGCCCTGGCTGTTTAGATGCTAAATCTAATACTCTAACTAGATGATGGGACATCTATCCCAGTGCAGGAAATGGTGACTATGCCCTCATCAATCTGCATAACTTCTGGCCTGTGTTTACACAAAAACAACTTGCTGCATCTCTCCAGGCTTCCATCCTAGCATCTCCAGTTTTCCGGTCCACATCCCTCTTTAACATTGAAACCCTCCATCATGACATTATCTTAGCACTCCCTTCTGACCCAACTGCCTCTATCCACTATTCCAGTATCCTCCCATCTGACTCTTATTGGTCTAGAGACCCAGAAGATTTCTTGTGTTTGGACAACTGCATCTATGTCCCTGATACTTCTGACCTCTAACTCCAGGTCCTCTGCTACAAGCATGACCACCCCTTATCTGAACACTTTGGTCAGAATTGGACACTGGAGCTCATTCACTGAGAGTATACCTGGCCTAGCATTTGAGCATTTGTCAAGGAATACATTAGCTTGCACCCATGCTAAGGTACCCCATCACAAACCCTACAGTTTCCTCAAGTAGCTTTCCATTCCAGAAAAGCTGTGGAATTCCATCACTATGGATTTCATCAAACAGCTCCCAGCTTCCTCCAGTCACTCTGCCATCCTCGTTGTGGTAGATCATCTATTGAAGCAGTGTATCTTCATTCCTACAGATGACAAGGTGATTTCCCCAGAGCTTGCTAAACTCTTCTTACTCCATGTGTTTTCCAAACATGGAGTTCCCTCCCACATCACCTCCAATTGAGGTTCTGAGTTTGTTTTCCATTTCTTCCGTTCTCTGAGTCAAGCCCTCAATATCTGTCTTCACTTCACCTCTGGGTATTATCTGGAGGGTAATGGTCAAACTGAGCAAATGAACCAAACCCTGAAGCAGTATCTATGTATTTATTGCAACTATCAGCAGGACAACTGGTCTGAACTCCTGCCCCTTGCAGAGTTCACTTATAACAACACCTCTAATACTACCACAGGTGTTTTTCCTTTCTTTGCCAACAAGGGCTACCATCTGAACATCTTCATGCACCCAGAACATAATCTCACCTCCACCTGAGCTCAAGAATATGCCATAGACCTCAACTCTCTCCATGCCTTTTTTCACAAAGAAGTAGCTGCTGCCCAAGTCAGATACCAAGGACCCACAGATGCCTGACAATCTCCATTACCAGACTTTAAAGTAGGTGACCAGGTATTCATCAAGGCCAAGTACTTTAGAACTACATGGCCTTCCAAGAAACTTGCCAAAAAAAACTTAGGTCTTTATTCCATTATTGCTCAGGCAGGCTTGCTGTCCTTCACACTCTGTCTCCTGGAGAACATGAAGTCCGTTCATCCAGTCTTTCATGTTTCTCAACTTGAACCCTCTGTCCCCAACATAATCTCAGATCATGTGCAACCACCTCCATCCCCAGTTGAGATCAACAGTGAACCAGAGTTTGAGATTTCTGAAATCCTAGACTCAAAGATAGATTGTAGGCAAAGGAACTGCAAATTACTATATTTGGTTAAGTGGTTAGGTTATAAGGATACTAATGAGGAGACCTCATGGCTCCTGGCTACTGAATTAGGGCATGCTTTGGAGATTATTGAGGAGTTTCATCTCTGTTACCTGGACAAACCTGGGCCATCTTATGATTAACCAAATGTAGTGGATCTAGTGGACCCTCTACCTATTCTAAGACTATCTTTTCCATCTCCTTGTCTACCACCAAAATTTTGCCGACCTCCACACAAAGTTCTGACAGCTCTGCTGCCACCTTGTCCTCCTTCTTATCCTCACTTCCCAAACTCCCGGCTTCTCCAGTCTCCTTCACTTATGTTATCCCCAATGTATCAACCAGCTGCTCCAGTAGCCAGTTCTTGCATTTGGCCTCTCACCATACCTTCCAGCCCACCTTCCTTATTAATGCCCTCATCAGGTAACAGCCCTCAGCCACTTGCCAAAGACCCTTCTCTGTCTCCTTGGAGTCTGTCCTGCTATCAGACACCCCTTCCTCTCCCACCTTTCATCTCTACTTCCTCTCCAGCTTCTCCTGGCCAGGGCATACACACCTCACCTTTGCCTCTATACAGGCAAGGCATGATGTTGACTTGCCCAGGCCCACCTGGTACTTTAGTTCCCAGTCATTGCATCTCAGGCACCTCAGTCCCTCTTCTGCTCTCCTCTTGCCATTGCCGCTACTGAACCCCATCTCCTGAGCTTGGTGAAGTTCCTTCACCTAATCCAGTGTTAAAGTGCTAGGTTCTGACCCCACTTCCAATACTTACCCATTTCTGGACCACTGCCACTGCTTTCCAAGCCTCCTCTGAGACACAGATCTTGTGTGTCGAACTACTAAGGACTTCTGAGGCCTAAGGGCACTCTGATACTACTGCTGATGAAGGCTTTGGGCTAGAGCCAACAGAACTAGGCAAAAAGATAGAGAATAGAGGCAAGAGGCTTGAACTTGTGAAAGCAGAGAGCTCAAGTGTGCAAGACTGGGTTGACCAGGCTTGCACCTCTCCTTTATATAGGATATAGAAATGCACACAGACCATGTACAATGGGCTGACCCTAAACTATAGTACAGTAAGCTGTCCAATGGCAAAACTAGAGCAGGGACCTGATAATACATGAGGTAGACATGAGGCAGTCTAGAATAACCTAGACCTGTGACAATGTGAAGAGGTGAAAAGGTGAAGATGTGAAAGGGTCACATGATGTGACAATGTGAAGAGTTGCAAGGGTGAAGTAAAAATGGAGGAAATAGAATAAAAATTATAACATCCTCCTCTCTCCTCACTTTTCCCCACCACTTCTGCTCAGTGTACTTTGCATCACCAGGCTCCTCTTTGTCTTCGACATGCTCCTCCAGGTGCTCATCAGACCAGGTGTGAATGTTGGTGAATAAAGACATGATGAGGGATACCAGTGTGGAAGTCTCTGAGGTGGTATTTGCTTTTATGGTTTTCTGGCCAGCTAAACTCTGATGCCTGCTCTGCTCACTTATTCATCAAGAGCATGTGCTTCACAGCCTTCAGGGGTTCAGGCCTTAAGAGGGGAATACTGTCACATCCCATGCCAATGAGTCAACTCCACTATATTCTAATGCAACTCCGGTTGCTTCTATGCTTTAAGCTGCATGTTTCCTAGTTCCCCTTACCTCTATCTTCTCCTATCTAATGATTGATTACAACTTTACCTATACTAACTCCATACCATTCTGATACAACTCTGTTGTTCCTTTGACCTCACTTTCTGTTTCTGTTCTTTTGTACCATGTTTCTCTCTGTTGTCACTTAGTTTCAGTTTGACATTATTTAACATTGTCTCCTCTGACATCTTCATTTGTATCCAGGATGCATTGGCACCTGCTTCACTTATAAGACAACTCCTTTCATACCTCTGTTCCCTCCTTAGATAATCTGTCTCTCTGAGATATATAAGTACTGGAGTTCAGTATCTTGGACTCCAGTTTGAATATCAACCATAATATGATGTTATGATCCCCCCCAGACCCCTTCTGCCTCATGACTTGATGTCATACCCTACTCTAAAGTCCCTCAACTTATTTCACAGCTTGATGTCATGCCTCTTGTTGGAAAAAAGCCCTCTGGCTGATCCCAATCCTCCAATAGTTTCCGACCCCTCCGTAAATTGGGGCACTCAGTACTGGCATAAGGGCACACCACATAAGGTGAAGCCAAGCCCCATCCACTCCAGAGTTATCCAAAGTACCCCAGAGTACATCAAAATGTTTATAACACACCCCATAAGGTGAAGCTGAGTCCTGTTCGACTATTGAAACCCTTCCTAGATTTCCCTGGAATTCTTCAGAGCACCTGGAGTTCTGATCTACCTCCAGTGTCAAGAGTTTCATTTAAAAAAGAGGAACTGGTTAAAAGTATACTTATCTTGATATAGGTTTTAACAGTCTCTTTTAGAAGGATGGAAAGTTTTAACAGATGCTAGGCATCAACAGAGTGAAGCCAACAGTCTTTGTAGGGTTTGTGGAGGTCTGATAGTATTATAAATGTTTCAACATACTCTGGGGGTACTCTGGATAACTCCGGAGTGGACAGGGCTTGGCTTCACCTTATGTGGTGTGCCCTTATGCCAGTACTGAGTGCCCCAATTTATGGAGGGATTAGAAACTATCAGAGGATTGGGATTGGCCAGAGGGCTTTTTCCCAACAAGAGGCACAATGTCAAGCTGTGAAATAAGTTGAGGGACTTTAGAGTAGGGTATGACATCAAGTCATGAGGCAGAAGGGGTCTGGGAGGGATCGTAATGTTGTATTATGGTTGATATTTAAACTGGAGTCCAAGATACTGAACTCCAGTACTTATATACCTCAGGGAAACAGATTATCTAAGGAGGGAATGGAGGTATGAAAGAAGTTGTCTCATAAGCAAAGCAGGTGCCAATGTATCCTGGATACAAATGGAGATGTCAAAGAAGACAACATCAAATAATGTCAAACTGAAACTAAGTGATGGCAGGGAGAAACATGGCACAAAGGAACAGGAACAGAAAGTGAGGTTGGAGGAACAATGGAGTTGTATCAGAACAGTACAGAGTTAGTATAGGTAAAGTTGTAATCAATCATTAGATAGGAGAAGATGGAGGTAAGGGGAACTAGGAAACATGCAGATTAAAGTGTAGAAGCAACTGGAGTTGCATCAGAACATAATAGAGTTGACCTATTGGCACAGGATGTGACAGGGTGCACCCTTGCACTTCTCCATTGTCCTGATTTACATAGATGTTGGGGTAGGTGATAAGGCTGTCTCTATACTCAACAGAAGGGATAGGCAGGACAAGGAGAGTCAAGCCTAGTCATGGGGGTGAGGCTTTATGACTCCTTTGAGGATATTGTGTAGCCTCAGAGGTATTCTGGAGTAATCCAGAGGGTCAGAGTAAGCCCAAGGGCTCATGCAGAGTAAGGACAATAACAAGAGAGTTCTGGTGTTTTTGTCAATATTCATACTGAGGTACAAGATACAGAACTACAGTACTTATACCTCAGAGAGGCAGAACTATCTAGAAGTGTAATGAAATGAGACAGGTGCAAACTTAGAAGCAAAGCAGATGTCTAGATATCTAGAAAACGAATGGAGATGTCAGGAGGACAATGTTTAATCATGTCAGACTGAAACTGAAGGGTGACAGGATGAAACAGGGGAGAGCAAGGAACAGAAACAGAACAGGAATAGTAACAATGATGGTAATGGTAGCTGACCAGGAACAGTAACAGAGTTATATCGGGACAGTCCAGAAATGATGAAGGAAAACTAGGATAGTACCTAACTGGAGCAGAGATAGACTGGAAGTGGAATGGGCAGAGTGGGAGTGGAAGTCTGGAGGAGCATATAATGCTAAGGGGCAGGAGTGTATATGCATAGCTGGGAAAGACTGGAATGGTAACAGAGGGCCAGAGTTGCCTGGAGGGGAGTCAGAGGGCTAGAGCAGCTTACTAGATGTAAAGACCAATTGTAAGCCAGGTCAGAATGGGGTTGGAATTTGGATTGGAGATCTGGGATATAATAGCATTACCCTCTGCTGGATGGTTTGTATTCACTGATTCTAGGACACCACTAACTCACCCACTATGGTCCATTGACCCCAGGTATTGAGTAGTACCTCATCTGTTCACTGGATAACACATGCCAGCATCCTGTGCACCCTCCATAGCTCTGTACCACTCTGGTCTCAGCTAACTCTGATTTCAAACCACAGCTCTTGTTGTCATGATCTGGTAGTTATGACACCATTGCCTAAGTGCACAGTTGTCACTGCATTATGCTGCTTTTAAAGCAGGCCAGTTTCATCTGTTGATACACCTACCAGGAAGATCTCTGTCCACCTCTGATCCCCTCCAAACTTGTAGCATTAGACCATTGTTCTTTGTTGCCTGTGGCACCTCTGCCACCTGCTCCCTTATTCTTGCAGCCAAGGTACACCCACCTTGCTGAATAACCAGGCTTCAGAAGCTCCACCCCTCTTTTTCTGCTCTCTGCTATGCCCCTGCATTTCATCTTGCACACCAAAAGCCTCTTGCCCCCTCTGGGCATCTCTATCCTTTTCTGTCTCCCCAGAAGATTTACACTTCTGTCGTGACTGCACCACAATTACCATTCCTTTCCAGTTTGTGTTTGGTTGAGTGTTGTTTCAGTTCACTATGGTTCTCTGCTTGGATTTCTTCTACCTGTTTGGCATTTGATGAAATTGATCCACACCTCTCCATTTCTTGCCCAGGAAATCCTTGCTCTTCAGACATGGCTCCTGATGACTCTGTTTTCCACTTGCAGGTAATTCCTTCTTTCCTGAATGTTATCTCAGGACCTGTCCTTCTGTTTTTCCTGGGTATTCTTTTTCTGGTAGACCTTCTGCTGTTCTGCATCTTCTGGGAATTCTTTTGTTCTGGGTATTCCTTCCTTGGCGATGATTCTGCTCTTCTGTGTCTCCTGGGAATGCTGCCCCTTTCTTTGGTGTTATAATGTACTTTTTCATTTTTTACTTTTTTGAACTTATCTCTTTACTATTGCAACTCTTCACATTGTCACATCACATGACCTTTTCACATCTTCACATTTTCACCTCTTCACTTCTTTACCATTTCACATCTTCACATGGCACAAGTCTAGAGCAATCTAGACTCTGACATCATATCTTCTATTTATCTCATGTATTTCTAGGTCCCCACTCTCTTATTGCTATTGGATAGCTTACTATACAATACTTTAGGGCCAGCACCAGTTACATGGTCTGTGCATGGTTTGTAACAATATAAAAGAAGGTCAGCTCAAGCCTGGATTTTCCCAGTCTTGCACACTTGAATCTTCATTGTTCTTGTTCCCTCTTGGCTCTTAACTTTTCTCTACTTTCATTGCCTAGTTTGGTGCTACTAGCTCAAAAGCATCACTCAGACTTAGGACAGAAAGCACACACCAAGGCTAGATGTAGAGTTTAGGTCAACACATCTAAGTTGCATTTCATTTGAAATCCTTTTAAACTCCTCCATTATTTGCCTTGGAAATTCCTTGTTCTTCCAGCCTTGTTCCAACGACTTCATTTCTCTTGCCTTTCATTCCCATTTCTTCTGACCTGTCATCCAGGACTTGTCCTTTCATTTTCCCTGGGTTCTCCTTCTCCTTTGGGAATCTTTCTACTCTTTCTATGTCCTCTGGAATCTCCCCATTCTTGCATCTGTCCTTTGGTGGGCCTTTCCTTCTGGCCTCCCTCCTATCTTTCCAGATTCTTCTGGACCACTTCCATTTCACATCTTGCACTGCCCCTGACACCTTTCCTGGCTATCTTCTAGTTGACAATGAGATATTGACCTTGAGGCAGGGATAGCATCTAGTGACCACACTGGGTACCACTGCTCACATCTAGCAATCCAGTCCCCCTTACTCTTGCCCTTCCCTCCATTCGCCAGTTTC
>JBBPKN010002044.1:0-10102 GCA_038089275.1 Pulveroboletus cf. rosaemariae
CAAGATACAGAACTACAGTACTTATACCTCAGAGAAGCAGAACTATCTAGGAGTGTAACAAAATGAGACAGGTGCAGGCTCAGAAGCAAAGCAGATGTCTAGGTATCTAGGAAACAAATGGAGATGTTGAGAGACAATGTCCAATCATGTCAGACTGAAACTGAAAGGTGACAGGATGAAACAGGGGAGAGCAAGGAACAGGAATGGAACAGGAATAGTAACAATGATGGTAATGGTGGCTGACCAGAAACAGTAACAGAGTTATAGTGGGAAGGTCCAGAGATGACGATGGGGAACTAGGGTAATACTTAACTGAAGCAGAGATAGACTGGAAGCGGGATGGGCAGAGTGAGCACGGAAGTCCGGGGGAGCATTTAATGCTGAGGGGCAGAAGTACACACACATAGCTGGGGAAAATAGGTGTGAAGACCAATTGCAAGCCGGGTTGGGATGGGGTCAGAGTTTGAGTCAGAGGTCCGGGATATGACATTCTCCCTGTATGCCTTAAACCTTTCAACTTTTTGAGAGTCTCATAAGCAAGCTCATCAATATGGAAATACCACTTGATGTTATCAAAGAGGTCATTCCTTGAAGGCCATTGTCCCTTATCTAAGCAATCCTCAAGGATTAGCTGGGCATAGCCCTCTGTCTTTCCTTTCATTTGGAATAGCACTTCTGCAGTCCTTGTTTGATTGTTCTTCCAATCAATGCTATCCTTCCATACTCTAACCTTTGCCCACCACAACCTCCATTTCTTTCTGTCACCATCCCACTTACCTGGATCTGCAACCTTTCTTCCCATGCCTCCTCTTAACTCCCTTAACAAATCTTCCATGTTTGTTTCTTCAGCCATCTTCTTAAGCCTTGAAGGTGACAATGGAGCCAGGTGGTAGCATCCTTCTAACCAACCTGGATTGCTCAATGATAGTGGGTCCTGGGTTGTATACTTGAAGGGGGGTTCCTCTATGGAGGGGCTGGACTTGGGTAACTCTACCTGGCTTTCATACTCCTCCTCTTCTTGCCTTGGTGCAGACACATTTAACTAGTGAGCAACAGATGCAAGGTGGGGTGTAGACAGAGTAAAGACTGCAAGGTTTCTTGAGAACTAAAGATGGTCTGAGGGTCTTTAGCCTGTTACTTGCTGCTACTTTCCTATCCCTGGCCTTTGTTGCCTGGAAGTCTAAAGCTGTCTGCCTGTCAAAAACATCAAACCTCCTTTGAAACTCCTGTCTGCCTTCTTTATCTTCTTCAAATCCTAAAATTGCTTCATTGATCAAGTTCCTGAGTTTCTCCTCATGCCCCCAGGGATAAGTGACTTTGTAGGACATAAAATGGGGTGACCTGTTCCTAACTCCTTACTGCACAGACCAAGTATGCAGTCTTGCACAAGTGAAACACAACTAATGATGTGTTAACTAAATCTAATACCTAAGCTTGGTGTGTGCTGATTCTTCCTAAGTCCTGGGTGAAGCTTTTAAGCTAGTGGCTTCAAACTAGGCAATAGAGCAAAAAGAATAAGAGCCAAGGAGTAGCAAGAACTGGAAGGTTCAAGTGCACAAGACTGGGAAAACCCAGGCTTGAGCCAACCTCTTTATATATTGTTATAGTATGTGCACAGACCATGTAAATGGTACTGGCCCTAAAGTAATGTACAGTAAGCCAATCAATAGCAATAAAGAAGTGGGGATCTAGAAATACATGTGCTAAACATAAGGCATGACATCAGAGTCTAGATTGCTCTAGACTTGTGCCATGTGAAGATGTGAAATGTGAAAGGGTGAAGAGGTGAAGATGTGAAAGGTATGAAGATGTGAAATGGTCATGTGATGTGACAATGTGAAGAGCTACAGTAGTAAGATGATAAGTCCAAAAAAGAGTAAAATGGAAAAAGTGCATTATAACAGAATTTGTGTTAGATGTTGGAATACTTTTTGAAGTTGCTATATGAGTATTGTTATGACAACATCTCTAGATTGGCAACAACTAGACAAAAAAGAAGGAACATAAAAGAAACTTGAAAGACTAACTCCAAACTAGGGCTAGGCAAAGAAATAAACTCATAAGAAATAACTTGTGAGATTACATTAAAAGTAATAAAGAAGTTAAAGATCAAAGCACAAGTGGGTAAGTCTGAAGAGACTACCACTATGTGCCTGCCTCTTATATATTGCCTGGGGAAGCACACAGATAAACTATACTAAGTACTAATATAATATAATTCTATGTTCATGAAAATGCTTCTTAATAAATACATAAGGAGAAATTATGAATTAGAAATAAAAATAAGGCAGTGATCTTGCAGATCTGATACTAGAGAATGGAAAAGAAGTAAGAGATAAGGTTGTGGCAGAATGGAGATCACCATAAGGCAATTATAAGGCTATAAAGATTAGATTTTAATATAGATCTAATTCTAGTCAGGGTTAAGATTCTAGATTATTGGAGATCCAGTATCATCAATCTAGATCCCTGCCATATTACATAACATCTACTATAAGGGAATAATAAATAGAATATGAACTTAGACCTTACACTAAGCAATAAAACTATTTCAATATTTAACCTCAATACAGTGTATAACATGCATCACAATTACAAGTGGGAATTTTGCTTAGCTTTGGTAAGATAAAATATAGTCATCACTCCTGGCTAAAATCCATCTCCCTCAGTCATGTGGTTAAATTCACAGGCTTATGAGATATACTTTAATTAATCAAGAATACTCATTAAAACAGTTTTGTTGCTAATATAAAAATATGTGAAATTAACATATTTTAAGATGTTCTGACATGATCTATTGGTCAAGTGATGTCATAGTGACTTAAATGGTACAAACAAACAACAATATCACTTTATTTCTACATACTACCATTATAAAATCCCTTTCTACAGAGTAAATTACTCATATTACTTTTTTTCTGAAATTTAGTCAATTTACTTACTAGATTTCTAGTCCAACTGTCTTCAATCACTCTACTATGAGTAGAATTCATTTCAGATACCTTTCTAAGCTTCTTAAAGCCACTGGTGTACATCTATCTTCTATTATTCCCACTAATATGCAATATACTATGCATTTAATTGAAGCTAAAAGGCTGTAAATGCTGTTCAAGTCAACCATTCACTCTCTAACCTCAAGAACCATTTCAACCATCAATCTTGCAAGCCATTCCCACTTCTTCCCATGTTATATAACCCCATATCATCAAAAAATCTTATTTAAACTTCACTATTTTTTTACAAGTTTATTATTAAGGCCCTGTCCTATCTTTTTTCACATCCACTTGCTACTAACTAATCCAGTGTGATTAGTTTTGGTCTTACATGATCAAATAACCACTCTATTTTAATGCTAATAGCCCTTAGCAAAGTCTAATCTTGCCTATCTATAATATATGAGAAGAAAAGGTTGTTTTTGCTTGACCATAGTCTTTATTTCTACTTGTTTGAGATAGTAGCACATGGTATGGGATAAGATGAAATGGTTTTTTATATTAGAAAGTGAATGGTTGACCTAAATAGCATTTACAGCCTTCTAGCTTCAATTAGATGCATAGTATATTATATATTAGTGGAGATAATAAGAGATAGATGTACACCAGTGGCTTTGGAAAGCTTAGAAAGGTATCTGGAATGGACTCTACTCATAGTAGAGTAATTGAAGCCAGTTGGACTAGAAATCTGATAAGTGAATTGATTAAATTCCAGAAAAAAAAGTAATGTGAGTAATTGTTATAATATACTTTTTTACTCTATTTACTTTTCTTTATTCTTAACACTACTTTATCTCTTCACATTGTCACATCATGTGACCATTTCACATCTTCATATCTTTACCCTTTCACATTTTCACCATTTCACACTTTCACTTCTTTACATATCACATAATCTAGACTAGTTTAGGCTGTAATGTTATTTCTTATATTTAGTACATATATAGTAACTCAAAAAATTGACCCAATATTCAGCACTTTTTCAATGTTTATAGAATAACTCCACAACAGAACAAATAAAGCTAAAGTGTAAGTCAATGACTAATAGTAATTAATTAGGGCTATATAACAATACCTGGTTATGTACTGGCACTACTTAGCTAAGGGTTATTTTTCATTTTACCCTAAGCTAAGTATTATTTACTATTTAGATCTCTTTAGCCCCTTTCACTTCTTGCATCTTATCTTATCTCATCTTATCTCCTTTACCTTATCTTATCTTCTTCTATCTTATCATGATTCTATGTCATGTATTCTGGTCTAGCCTGGTCTAGCCTTTTACCTTATTGTAGCATAGCCTTTTATAATATCATGGCCTAGTTCTCTAATGTTATACCTTATTGCTGCCTTGCTTTCTTTTTACTCTCTACTTCTTATCTGCCATTGATTCCTATTTAGTTTTCCTTTGCACTATTTCCTTATTCAGCTTTGTTCTCTGTATACTAGCTACCTCATGTACTTCTCATGGCCTGGTCCATGCACAGTAGATAGCAATATATAAAGAAGAGCAAGAATATAGACTGGTTCTCCAGTTTAGAGCACTTGTTTTCTTGTGCTTGCTAGGCTGCCACTTCTTTGTTTCCTTTAGTATGGGCATTTCCCAAGGTTATTCCCTTTTAGTTTAGTCAGGACCCATAACAACCTGAATTATATAATTCTGATCAAAATTAATTGAGATATGGATTATTAAAAACAGGGACTCATTAAATCAATTATTTTGCTATATAATAGAAATGCATAAATTGTGTATTTTAGTACTTTATATGGCACTTCTTGGCCTTGATTACTGCTTCCAACCTTCTGGGCATACTCTCAATTAAATTCTGACATACCTCTGATGGAATATTATTTCATACTTTCTCTACTATCTTCCACAACTTCCAGACCCCTTTTGATATTCTTTCATATTTGGCCAGCTTTTTCTTGAGATAAATCCATTGATGTTCAATAGAACTGATATCTGGAGACTATGCAGGTCAGTCCAGAAGAGAGATGTTGTTGTCTTCTATTTATTTCTGGGTCTTTTTTAAAGTATGTTTTGAATTATTGTTCTGCTGAAAAATCATCTTCTCTTTAGAAATTCCACTTTCCTCCAGGCTAGGCAGCATGTGGTCCTCCAAAACAGATATATACTAATTAGCATTTATTTTTTCCTTAATCTCTGCAAGATACTCTACTTTATTTCATCTCATACATTTTTATACCATAATGTTTTCATCTCCATGCTTGACTATTTCTTGCACCTCTCTCTGACATGTACTCTTCACATGAGGGCTTGCTACTACTGCTTGAACTGGGCCTAGACTTGTTCTAACCCTAACCCTATCTTAAGATGCTTTTTCTACTATAAGCTTTTGTGCTAGTGGCTCTAACTAGGCAAGTAAAGGAAAGAATGAGCCTAGTCAAGGATTTGAAGGAATAGGGCCCTGCCCAGGCCTTAAGGGAAAACTTACAAGAAATCACTTGTGAAAGCTCAAGGCTCAAGTGACAAAAACTGAAGAGCCAGCCCTTGCACCCTTGCCTTTTATATATTTTGAGGGACTACTGCTAACTAAGTACAGTGCTATCTAATCTGATAACCCCAAGTCTTGGGTTATAAATAGGGTAAAGGTCATGAAGTGAAAATAAAGAAGTATGGCAGAAGGCCATGCAAATATGGGGAAATAGAAGAGAAGACTATAAAATAGAAGTGCAGAGTTAGAGGTACTTGCACCATGAGAATAGTGATCTCTGCCACAGATGAGATTCCATCTTGAGATCTATCACAGATATATCTAAGATCAGATCCAGATCCAGATCCAATCTAAAATAAGATCCATAAAAATAGTATCAAGAGCAAACCCAGAAAAGAACCCAGGGAGATCCATGTCAGGTGACTAATGATCACATGACCACTGCTAGGAAAAGGGAATAATAAATAATTTTAATAGAATAGATCATAGACTAGGATTAAGTCAAAAAAAGGGATTATTGTATATAATTACATGCTATTATATGACTTCTTGAGCTACTGAGATGTTACTTCATAATACTCTTGAATCAACCCCTCTCCCTTCTTTTTCCAGATCCACTATCTTTCATCTGACCCAAACCTGTTGATTTTAGTCTCATCTGACCAAACTACTCTCTTTCAATTCTCCAAAGTCCACTTTCTGTACTTTAGAGCAAAGGCCAACCTTTTCTGCCTATGCCTTGCACTAAGCAAGGGATTTTTCTTTTTTATCACAGTGTTAAACTCCTTTACATTGTAAAACTTCCTTTATTAAACTCTGGCCATCTCCAGAGAGATCTGAAGATTTTAGAAAGTCAAGTAGAACTTGGCTTTATCTTATGTGATGTGTTCTTGCACAATCCCTGTTACATTTTCCTCTTTTTCCTTTCTATCTTCTCTTTTCCTTGTTCTAGCTTCTGCTCTTCTCACACCTTAGGTGCTCTCTTGTCCACCTTTACTCATAGGTTCCACTCTTCTTATGCTCTAGCCTTGCCTAGACTGCTCTTTTGTTATACTCTTTACCTGGGTCTTCTATTTCTTAATCAGCTGACTTCTAATTGTTCCATCTCTTTCTGTCCATTTTTACACAGATATCTTACTTATCATTCATCAGCATGATTACTTGATTGATCTCCACCAGAACTCTATTAGCTATACTATAAAGTAGCATACTTCTTGTCTTCTCTTTCCTTATGCTACTTCTACCTTGCAATCACCTCACAGTTCTTGCATCTCCACTTGTCCTTGTACCTATGTACTTGAAATCCACTACTTGTGTTCTGGCACTTAACCAGAGGATCATCAGCATCTGATCTCAGCATATCCCTGGAAGTATAGCTGATACCACTTGAGCACAACACTTTGTTTGTTGCTCTTCCCTTGTCTTGAGGCTTACCTTCAGTTCACCACTTCCACTTTCCACAGCAAGGTCTATGCCTGTCCCTATCCAGGCCTAGTGTAACAAAAGAAGTAGCATATTCTACTTGTGGCTATCATTGCTATAGTCTGCTCCCATTATTCTGCCTAAACAACCTTCACTGTTTGATTCTCTCTGGGATAAGCCTTGTGCTTCTACCTCAGACCCCCTTGAGTCCACTTCAGAGCCTGAGAACCCCTTTTCTCCAGATTACCCTTCTACACCAGAAGACATGCTCGCAGATATCCTAGTCCCCTCTCAGGAAGAAGTATGAGAAGACTGTGACCTCACTCATGAACTCTCCTCTTCCTTACAAATCCCTCAAGCCCAGACTCTGCCCTCTTCTACTCCTATATGACACCAACCTGCATTTACCCTTTCCCAACCCTCTCCAATCACCACCATGTCTGGCTCATCCACTTTCATCACCAAGCCTATGGAACTTCATCTCAGTGCCCCTGAGCACTTCAATGGTGATTGATCCAAGGCTGAGAACTGGCTGGATACAGTTTGGTTCTACCTCTTTGTCAACAGTGCAGTTTATGACTCTGATAAGAAGAAGATTGCCTTTGTCCTTTCATTTATAACAAAAGGGCCAGCACTGTTGTGGGCTGCAATGTACCAGAAGAAATGTATCTCTAGCATGACAGTTACCATGGGAAAGTTCTCCCACTTTACTTTTGCATTCCTGAAAGTTTTCCAACAACAGGATATGGTTAATGCCACCATCCATTGGTTGGCAAACACACAGATGAAGCAGGGAAAGAAGGGCAAATGGATGCCTTCCCTCACTGAATATACCACTGAGTTCCAGAACTGTGTTGTCACTGCTAAGATCACTGATGACAATGTTCTCATTGGATACTTTGAAACAGGACTTGTGTCCTACCTCTTCTATTGCATCCATAACCTGGATATGATTTCCTCTACTATCACTGAGTGGTATACCAAGGCTGCTCACTTCCAAGGAACTATGGGGCATGCTTGCTCTATAGAACAATGGTGAAAGAATCCTTGTGTGTTTGCTTGGACTCCCATGCCTCCCTCTGCTATGTTTAAACTGGAGAAAGATCCAAATGTGATGGACATGGATGCTGTAAAGAAGGGCCACCTTACTAAAGCTGGGAGAGCCTTCTGCATCAAGAATAGGCTTTGTTTCAGATGCTGGAAACCTGGTCATATCAACACTACCTGCCTGAACTTCCCCACTTCTTTCCCTTCCACTACCATCTCCAAGGAAACCCCTTATGTTAAGATGGTCTCAGCTGAAGAACCAATAATGAAGATAGAGGAGGTTAGTGATGATGAATCTGATAATGGGGTGGCTAGAATAGTAGTGAAGAAAGAGAGGAAGATGGAAAAGCAGGGTTTTTAAAATGGAGTACCTTCCCTATGCAAGGTACTCCCTCCTTCTCTTGTACACCTGTACTTGTATCTGCTTCAAAGAAATCTATGAAAGTAGCAATTCAAGTCTCCCCCTCATCCTGTGCAAAGAAAGTTATAGCCACTCATGCTCTTGTTGACAGTGGTATACAAATCAACTGCATAGACTGGGACTTCATCAAAAGGAACCAGTTCCCTACCAAGAAACTCACTGAACTGATCATTATTTGAAATATTGACCACTCAGAAAACAAGAAAGGCAAGATCACCCAAACTTGTAACCTTCTTCTTCACCTAGAATAGTCTGTTCTCCCAGTCTCCTGCTATGTCATTGCATGCAGGAAGGAGAACATCATTCTTGGACATCTGTGGCTTCAGGCCACAAACCCCACCATTAACTGGATGACAAACATGCTCACCATTCCAGATTTCCCTTCTGATGCCACTATCTATTGTGTCAACTCCATCCATAAACCTTGCTTTGACAGACTCCTTGAAGATATTATCATCCCCCATGATGAACTCTTGGTCCATTACCTGGACTATATTACTCCCAAGCAGTCAATCAATAACTTGCTCTATAATTGACACTCTAGCAGGATTCTAGATTGCTGCTCCTCTTATCTTCCAGAGATCACTGTTGCTTGGCTTACTACATCTACCAAGCTAGCCATTGAAGCTGAAAAGGCTAAACCCAAGACAAACATTCCCCCTAAATACTCACAATTCTCATTAGTATTTTCCAACACCCCAAAAATCCTTGATCACCTTCTGCTCTCTCACCCCAATGATCATAAAATCAATCTAAAGGACACATTTGTCTCAAAGATAGGTAAGATTTACCCCTTATCTCCCCTAGAGTAACAGGCTACAGAAGCTTTTCTTGAAGAGAACCTTTGGGCAGGGAAGATCTGTCCTTTCAACTTCCCTCAAGTGTTATCCTTTTTCTTTGTCAAAAAGAAGGATGGCAAACTCTGCCCCTATCAAGACTATCAATATTTCAACAAATATACTATTCAAGATGCCTATCCTCTTCCCCTCATTTCCAATCTCATTGATAAACTCCAAGATGCTCAGCTTTTCACTAAGTTTGATGTCCATTGGAGTTATAACAATGTTCACATCAAAAACAGACACCAATGGAAAGCCACCTTTATCACACATAAGGGGCTATTTGAACCCATGGTGATGTTCTTTGGCCTGAACAACTCACCCACTACTTTCTGGCAATTCATGAATGATTCATTCTGGAATATGATTGCTAAGGGATGGCTTATCATCTACATGGATGATCTCCTTATCTCCTCCTCTGATGCTAACACCCATCAGGAACACACCTTCCATGTCCTTCAACAGATAATGGAACTTGATCTCCATCTCAAACTGGAGAAATGCACCTTTGCCACATCTCAGGTAGAATACCTTGGGATAATTGTTCATCCTGGCAAGCTTGCCATGGATCCTGTTAAACTTGCTGGTATTTCCCAGTGGCCCACTCCTTCCAAAGTCAAAGACATCTGCTCTTTCCTTGGCTTTGCTAACTTCTATAGGCAATTTATTCCCAACTACTCCACTATCACCTGTTTCCTCCTTAACCTCACTAAGAAGGCCATGGCCTGGTCTTGGTCCCCAGCTGCCTAGAAAGCCTTCAACTCTCTCAAGGCTATCTTCCTGTCTTAACTGGTATTGCAGATGCCAGATCTTGCTTGCCCCTTTGTGATTGCCACTGATGCTTCTGCTCATGCATCTGGTGGCATTTTTTTCCAAACTAATGAGAATAGGGACTGGCATCACTGTTCTTATCTCTTTCAGATGTTC
>JBBPKN010002046.1:0-10050 GCA_038089275.1 Pulveroboletus cf. rosaemariae
CCTCACTTCTGAGTTTGCACCTCTCTTATTTTATTACACTTCTAGATATTTTTGCCTCTCTGAGCTATAAGTACTATAGTTCTGTATCTTGTACCTTAGTACGAATATTGACAAGATCAACAGAAACACCCTCTTGTCATTGTCCTCACTCTGATCAAGCCTTTGGGCTTACTCCAACCCTCTGGGTTACTCTGGAGTTTTTAGCATTAAAGTCATTATGGCTTAATGTTGACTTGAAATAAGCAACAACTTTACTGTTGTTACTACCCCTATCCAACCTAAGTCCTCCAACTTACTCTGACCCTCTGGCCCTGCTGGAGATTATGATCAGCCTATTGGCTATCTTCTATAAGTCTTGATGACTCTGCTCCTTAAGACTGGACTTGATACTCTTCATCTTGTCTGTCTCTCTTGTTAAGCTCTGAGCAAGCTCTCCTCTACTATCTCCAGCCTGCTGCACATCAGGATATCAAGGCTATGCCAGGGCATTGAAGCCAAGTCCTGTTTGATGAAGAATCTGCTATTTAACTACTTGATTATTTTTGGAAATCTCCGGAAATCTCCGAAGACCTCCAGAGCTCATATCTTCTTCTGATGAACTTCAACCTAGTAGTAGTAGTAATAGCAGTATTTGGATTTTGATAATCTGTCACCTTAGTATAAATATCAACAAAAACATCAGAAAAACCCTCTTGTCATCATTCTTACTCTGCTAGAGCCCTTGGGCTCACTCTGACCCTCCAGGTTACTCCAGAGTATCTCTGAGGCCAAGCAATATCCTTGAAGGAATTGTAAAGCCTTACCCCCATGACTAGGCTTGACTCTCCTTGTCCTGCCTGTCCCTCCTGTTGAGCATAGAAACAGCCTTATCACCCACCCTGACATCTATGTAAATCAGGACAATGGAGAAGTGCAAGGGCACACCCCATAAGGTGAAGCTGAGTCCCATTTAACCATTGAAACCCTTTCTAGATTTCCCTGGAGCTCTCCAAAGCCCCCTGGAGTTCTGATTTTCCTTCAGTGTCAAGGGTTTCATTTAAAAAAAGGAACTGGTTAAAAGTATACTCATCTTGGTATAGGTTTTAACAGTCCCTTTTTTAGTGGGATGGAAAGTTTTAACATTACCCAAGGAATTATGGGAGTTCTTACCAGTTTTTTCTCAGCACAAATTGGAAAGAATGCCAACCAGAAAACCATGGAATCATGCAGTAGATTTAAAGGAAAGTTTTGTGCTGAAGAAAGGAAGAATCATTCCATTGTCTAATAAAGAAATGAAGAAGGGATATATAAGTTCATCAAAATCCCCTCAAATATCACCAGTGTTTTTTATTGGCAAGAAAGATGGTGGAAAATGCATGATAATCAATTATCAGTATCTCAACAAGTATACCATAAACAACTATCTGCTCCCACTCATTTCCACACTTATTGATCAACTAAATGGAGCAGACATGTTCACAACCCTAGATTTGCAATGGGGTTACAATAATATTCATATGAAGGAAGGTAATGAATGGAATGGGGCTTTTACCACCCCTATAGGAGCCTTTAAACCTTTGGTAATGTATTTTGGTATGTGTAACTCACCAAGTACATTTCAGGCTATGGTCAACAACATATTTCACAATATGTGGGAACATGTTGTTATCTATATTAATGACATCATGATATTTACAAAGGACAAGAATTGTGAACAACATTTGGAAATAGTTGCAGAAGTATTAGGTCATCTTCATGACAATGATCTTTTCCTCAAACCATCAAAATGTCACTTTGCCCAACAACAAGTGAATTATTTGGGCATGGTTATGTCTAAAAAGGGGGTACAGATGCAACTAAATAAAACAAGTGCAGTCCAAAATTGACCAATACCAAAAACCATTAAACAGGTACAAGCCTTTTTAGGATTAGCAAATTATTATTGAAGATTTGTTCCAAACTTCACAAATATTACTCACCCCTTAAATTCCCTAACAAAGAAAGATATCAAATTTGAATGGATATTGGCCTGCATGGCTGCTTTTGTTCATTTAAAGGAAATCCTTACTTCTGAATCACTTCTTTGTTATTCTGACTCATTCAAACCTGTTCATATTGAAACAGATACATCAGATGTTGCCATTGGTGCCATTTTATCCTACCAACAAGAAAATGATCTTTGGCAACCTGCAGCATATATTTCTTACTCTTTGAATGCAGCAGAATTGAACTACCCAATTTATAACAAAGAGCTTTTGGCCATTATTCATGCTCTATATAACTGGCAACACTATCTAATTGGATGAGATTCTTTTGAGATCTGGACAAATCACAAGAATTTAGAATATTGAAAATATCCTCAAAATCTTTCTCCCCAACAAGCAAGGTGGCAGGCCACACTAGCTGAGTTCAATTTCAAAATGCTTTATAAACCAGGTTCTATGAATGGTAAAGCAGATGCTCTTTTCAAATGTCAAGATCATTTTGATGGAAAACCCAAACCAAGCAAACAAGTTCTTATATTACCTCCTTTCATTTTTCAATGTGCTGTTTCATTTTTATCTTCTTTTTATAATCAGGTTCAAGCTGCATTAGTGAATCTTCATCTTTCCCCTCACTGGTATTATAGTCCTGAAAACAAGGTTTATTTAAATCAAAACAAACAAATTTTTATTCCAAAAGAATTATGAATACAAGCTTTAAACCTATTTCATTCATCTCCTTTGAGTAGTCATTCTGGTCAAGATCACACTAGACATTTTATTTCATGATTTTATTATTGGCCAGGTCTCCATGAAGATATAGCATCATTTGTTTCACATTGTTCTTCTTGTACTATATCTAAGGAATCTGAATCTATTATTCCTGTTCAGCCTCTTTCTACAGCCTCAGCTCCATGAGAAGATATTTCAGTTGATTTTATTACTGGACTTCCTGTTTCAAAGGGATTTGATGCTATTATGGTGGTAGTGGATTATTTTTCAAAAGAAGTTGTATTTGTTCCATGTTCTTCTTCCCTTTCATCATTTTATACTGCAGAACTTTTCAGAGATCATGTCTGGTCTAGACATGGTCTCCCTTCCATGATAGTTTCTGATTGCAGACTTCAATTTGTCTTGAAATTTACCAGACACCTTAATAAAATACTTTAAATTAAACAAAAGATCTCTACAGTGTATCATCCAAGAACAGATGGGCAAACAGAAAGGATCAATAGAGAATTGGAAACCTATTTAAGGAGTTTTATATCAAAATGGCAAGATATTGGGCAGACTGGCTCAAACTCACTAAATATCATCATAACAATTTATATTCCTCTTCAACCCATACCACTCCTTTTGAAATCACAAAAACATATTATCTGTGCATGGTTTTTAAAGCACCTCCTTATTTCACTCTGTCTTCTCTATTTCTTTGAGACATATTAAAGACTTTCAAGGAAGTTAAGGAAGCATTAGAACAAATTATGGCTTATATGAAAAAACAAAACATCAAAATAATACCTGAATATAAGAAGGGACAACTGGTTCTATTGTCTACAAAAAATCTTATGCTTTCTTACCCCTTGTTAAAACTTATCCCAGTAGGAATATGCTTTTAAAACCAGTTTCTTTCTAAATGAAACTCTTGATGCTAAAGAAAGGTCATAACTCCAGAGGGCTCTGGAGGAATCTAGGAAGGGTTTCATTGATCAAATGGGACTCAGCTTCACCTTATGTGGAATACCCTTGCACTTTCCAGTGTTCCAATTTACATAGATGTTGGAGGTGGAAAAGAGAACTGTCTTGATGCTTAACAGGAGAAACAGGCAGGATAAGGAGAGTCAAGCCTAGTCATGGGAGTGGGACCTTGTGACTCCTTCAAGGATATTACTTGGCCCTGGAGATTCTCCAGAGTAATCCAGAGGTCAGGGTAAGCCCAAAGGCTTGATCAGAGTGAGGATAAAGACAAGGAGGTATTTATGTTGATATTCATACTGAGGTACAAGATACAAAACTACAGTACTTATACCTCAGAGAGGCAGAACTATCTAGGAGTGTAATGAAGTGAGACAAGTGCAAACTCAGAAGTGAAGCAGATATCTAGATATCTAGGAAATGAATGAAGATGTCAGGAAAGACAATGTCCAATCATGTCAGACTGAAACTGAAGGGTGACAGGATGAAACAGGGGGAAGCAAGGAACAGGAACAGAACAGGAATAGTAACAATGATGGTAATGGTAACTGAGACCAGGAATGATAATGGAGTTATACTGGGATGGTCTGGAGATGACTAGGGTAGTACTTAACTGGAGCAGAGATAGACTAGAAGCAGAATGGGGCAGAGTGGGAGTGGAAGCCCAGGGGAGCATATAATACTGAGGGGTGGAAAGCATACATGCATAGCTGGGGAAGACTGGAATGGTGATAGAGGGCCAGAGGTGCCTGGAGGGGAGTCAGACGGCTAGAGTGGCTTACTAGGTGTGAAGACCAATTGTAAGCCAGGTTGGAATGGGGTCAGAATTTGGGTCAGAGATCCAGGATATAACAGGCAGCAAGGAACAGAAACAGAACAAGAATAGTAACAATGATGGTAATTAGTAACTAAGAGCAGGAATGGTAGTGGAGTTATATCAGGATGGTCTGGAGATGACAAAATAATACTAAGGTGGTACTTAACTGAAGCAGAGATAGACTGAAAACAGAATAGGGCAGAGCAGAAGTGAAGGGCTGGGGAAGTGTATACTGATGAAGGAGCAGAAAGCATACATATGTAGCTGGTGTGGACTGGAATGGTAATGGAGGGCTGGAGTTGCCTGAAGGGGAGTCAGAGGGCTAAAGTAGTTTACTAGGTATGAGGACCAATCATAAGCTGGGTTAGGATGTGGTCAGAATTGGGTCAGAGGTATGGAATATGATATCCCTTCAAAAAGCTCATAAAAAAATTAATTGGTCTGTTTGAAATCATTGAAGTTATTCCTTATGCAGTTCATCTTAAACTGCCATCTTCAATGAAGATTTACTCTACAGTAAACATTTCACAGATTAAACCTTATCTTCCTTCCTTGAAAGGGCAAGATGTTCTCACTTCTGATCCTATTCTGGACACTGATGAAGGTCATGTGGAGTATAAAGTGGATTACATTGTTGATTCATGAGTATGCAAAGGCAAACTGGAATACTTGGTTCATTGGACTGGTTATGGTGAAAATGATTGTACTTGGCAAACAAAGGATAATTTAGCAAATGCACCTGAACTAGTTGAAGAATTCCACAAGCTTTATCCTTTCACACCATATTGACTTTTTACTATGGATCTATTCATTTTTCACTCTCTGTTTAAACCATATGAAAACCATATGAAGGCTGTACCATTGAAGATGTCTCATCTGAAATCCAAGATCTAAAAAGGGGGTAGTACTATAGTGTGCATTTTTCATTTTTTGATCATATGACCTTATCTTATCTTTCCATGTGGTTATCTAATCTTTTATCTTATCTAGGCATGTGATGGGTCACATGACAGGTCTAGACCCAGGGCATAGGGTTAGCCTCATGTCTTCAGCCTGTATTTCATTTCCATTGTTCTTTCATTTTAGAAGCTCCACTTCTTTTCAGCCATTGGCTATTCTCATGGATGCTTCTCTTCTTTTTGATGGTGTCTTAGGGTCTGTGGGAGAATTCCCATCAGGGTCTTGGTCTATGCACCATTCTGTACTGTATAAATACTGTAGCCTTAGCATGTCTCAAGCCCTAGTCTTGAGCACTTGTATCATCTAGTACAGTGTTCACTCATATACCTCTTTTGCTTTACTCTCATCTCTATTGACACTGACATTATAGCCCTTGATTAGGGTTTATTACATTCTTGTACAATGTCTAGAATGCTATTATAATGGGATCTACCAATGAAAGAGTAGATGCTTTATCCAGATGACAAGACCATTTTGATGGCAAACCAGAACCAAACAAACAAGTCCTTATGTTACCTTCTTCTATTTTTCAGCATACTATTTCTTTTTCTTCCTCTTTTTATGCTCAGGTTCAAGCCATATCAGTGGACCTGCAGCTTTTACCTTATTGGTGTTATAGTTCAGAAAACAAAGTTTATTTAAATCAAAACAAACAAATTTTCATATCAAAAGAACTACAAATTCAGGCTTTAAATCTATTTCATTCTTCTCCTTTAGGTGGTCATGCAGGGCAAGATTACACTAGGCAGATATTAAGATTCTATTATTGGCCTGGTCTATTAAAACTTATACCAGTACAAATGTACCAGTTAAAACTGTTAAAACTATATCTCTCAAATCTGAATATACTGTTAAAACATATACCTAGTTCCTTCCTAAATAAAACCCTTGTTGCTAGAGGACAAAGGTCAGATTTCAGTGCCTTTTGAGGAAAGGTCATAATTCCAGAGACTCCAGAGGGGTTCAGAGAGATCCAGGAAGGATTTCATTGATCAAATAGAACTTGGCTTCACCTTATGTGGTACACCCTTGCACTTTCTGGTGTTCCAATTTACATAGATGTCAGAGGTGGGGAAGAGGACTGTCTTGGCACTCAACAAGAGAGACAGGCAGGATGAGAAGAGTCAAGTCTAGTCATGGGGGTGGGATCTTACAATTCCTTCAAGGATATTGCTTAACTCTGGAGGTTCTCTGGAGTAACTTAGAGGGTCAGAGTGAGCTTAAGGGCTTAATCAGAGTGAGAATGACAACAAGAGGGTATTTATGTCAATATTTGTACTGAGATATAAGATACAGGACTACAGTACTTATACCTTAGAGAGGCAGAACTATCTAGAAGTGTAGTGAAGTAAGACAGGTGCAAACTCAGAAGTGAAGCAGATGTCTAAATATCTAAGAAATGAATGAAGATGTCATGAAAGACAATGTTCAATCATGTCAGACTGAAACTAAAGAGTGACAGGATAAAATAAGGGGAGACAAGGAACAGAAATGGGAATGGAAATAGTAACAGTAACTGAAAGTGTTATGGTATCTCTTTTATTTCTTTTCTTTATCTTACTTTACTCTTGATATATGTAATATCTTATGTACATTGCATAGCTAAGGCTGTGCAGCAATATATAATGGCAGGACCAGGCTCAAGTCTCTTTAGACTTGAGTACTTGAGCCATAGCCTTCTTTTGGTTCCCTTGGTGTCTCCCTGAAGTTCTGTGGATCTTCTACATGCCTTTCTTTATCTCTGCCTAGCCCTGGGAATAGGGGTTAGTTTCTGTGCTCCTTTGTTCTTCCCCCCTCATTATTACTGTCTGCTAGTCTTGGGAATCAGAAGTTGCATCAGAAAGTGGGACTAGTATTGGAGTTATAGTGGAACAGTCTGAAGAAGACAAAATGGAACTAAGGTAGTACTTAACTGGAACAAAGATAGAACTGAAAACAGAATAGGGTGGAGCAGAAGTGGAGGACTAGGGAAGCATATACTAATGAAGGGGTGGAAAGCATATATGCATAGCTGGGGCAGACTGGAATGGTGACAGGGGGCCAGAGTTGCCTAGAGGGGAGTCAAAGTGCTAGAGTAGCTTACTGGGTATAAGGACCAGTCATAAGCCAGGTCAGAATTGGGTCAGAATTGGATTGGAGGTATGGGATATGACATGGTCTCCATGAAGATGTGGCATTTTTTGTTTTACATTGTTCTTCATATACTATATCCAAGGAATCAGAATCCATTATTCCAATACAACTGTTACCCATAGCTTCAATGCCATGGAAAGATATTTCTGTTGACTTTATAATGGGTTTACCTACATCAAAAGAATTTGATGCAATTATGGTGGTAGTGAACAGATTTTTAAAAGAAGTTGTGTTTATTCCATGCCTTTTCTCACTTTCTTTGCTTTATACTGCAGAACTTTTCAGAGATCATGTCTGGTCAAGACATGAACTCCCTTCTACTATAGTTTCAGATTGTGGACCTCAAATTGTTTCAGAATTCACCAGATATTTTAACAAGATCCTTCAGATCAAGCAAAAGATCTCTATAGCATATCATCCTAGAATAGACAGGCAAACAAATTGGATCAATTGAGAATTGAAAACTTATTTATAGAGTTTCATATCTAAACAACAAGATTAATGGGCTGACTGGCTCAAAATTGTGGAATATTACCATAATAATTCCTACTCCACTTCAATCAATACCACTCCTTTTGAAATTACAAAAACATATCATCCACATTTGAGTTTTGAAGCTCCCTCTAATTCCACATTATCCTCTTATTTTCTCTGAGATATATCCAAGACTTTTCAAGAAGTAAAGGAAGCTTTAGAGCAAACCAAGGCTTATATGGAAAAGCAAAATACCAAAACAATGCCAACATATAAAAAAGAACAATTAATATTGCTCTTCATGAAAAATCTTATGCTTCCTTATCCTTTAAAGAAGTTAATAAAGAAATGGATTGGTTCTTTTAAGACTTTAGAAGTTATTTCACACATAGTTTGTCTTAAACTGTCTTCTACAATGAAAATTCACCCAACAGTGAATATTTCTTGAATCAAACTTTATTTACCATCACTTTGAGGACAAGATATTCTTACTTCTGATTCTATTGTGGTAACTGATAAAGGGCATGCTAAATATAAAGTAGATTATATTGTTGATTCACATTTTCACAAGGGCAAACTGGAATATCTGGTTCATTGAACTGGATATGGTGAAAATAATTGTACCTGGCAAACCAAAGATGATTTCCTTAATGCACCAGAACTTATTGAGGAATTCCACAAGCTTCATTCTTCAGCCCCTCATCATTTACTTAATATTTATTCCATTCAATTCTATTCTCTATTTTGCCCATATGAAATGTTCACTCAAGCTGTACCATTGATGGTGTCTTGTCTGGAATCTGAGATCTAAAAAGAGAATAGTGTTATAGTTTGCATTTTTCAAACTTTGATCACATGATCTTATCTTATCTTTCCATTTGATTATCTAATCCTTTATTTTATCTAGGCACATGATGGGTCACATGACAGGTCTAGACCCAGGGCATAGGGTTAGCCTCATGTCTTTAGCCTTTTTTCATTTTCATGTTTTTCTATTTTAGAAGCTCTGCTCCCTTTTAGCCATTGACTATTTTCATGGATGCTTCTTTTCTTTTTGATAGTGCCTCAGGGTCTGTGGGAAGATTCCCATCAGGGTCTTGATCTGTGCACCATTTTGTATAGTATAAATATTATAGCCTTAGAATAACTCAAGCCCCAGTCTTGAGCACTTGTATTATTTAGTACAGTATTTACTCATATATTCTTTTGCTTTACTCTCATTACACTGACATCAACATCACTCTAAGCCCTTGATTAGGGTTAGCTTCTCATTAGCACACATTTCATATTGAAGATTATAATACTATGAAGAAGGTACTCTCTGCCACTACTTCTATAATAGTCTTCCAGACTGCATCAAAGATGACCTTTCTGTTATAAAGTTGCAATGTACTCTGGGGGTACTCCAGATAACTTTGGGGGTACTCCAGATAACTCTGAAGTGGACAGGGCTTGGCTTCATCTTATATGATATACTCTTATGCTAGTACCAGGTGCCCTGATTTATGGAGAGGTCAGAAACTATTGGAGGTCCAGAATAGGTGTCATATCCCAGACCTCCGACCCAAATTCTAACCCCATTCTAACCCAGCTTACAATTGGTCTTCACACCTAGTAAGCTGCTCCAGCCCCCTGACTCCCCTTCAGGCAACTCTGGCCCTCCATCACTATTCCAGTCTCCCCCAGTTACACATGTACACTTCCTGCCTCTCAGTGTTATATGCTCCCCTGGGCTTTCATTCCAACTCTGCCCCACTCTGCTTCCAGTCTATCTCTGCTCCAGTTAAGTACTACCCTAGTTCCCCTTCATTATCTCCAGACTGTCCCAATATAACTCTGTTACTGTTCCCAGTCAGCTACCATTACCATCATTGTTACTATTTCTGTTCCATTCCTGTTCCTTGCTCTCCCCTGTTTCATCCTGTCACCCTTCAGTTTCAGTCTGACATGATTGGACATTGTCTTCCTGACATCTCCATTTATTTCCTAGATATCTAGACATCTGCTTTG
>JBBPKN010002047.1:0-10041 GCA_038089275.1 Pulveroboletus cf. rosaemariae
ATTTTTCAATTTTCAATCATGTGATCTTGTCTTATCTTTCCATGTGGTTATCTAATCTTTTATCTTATCAGGTCACATGATGGGTCACATGACTGGTCTAGACCCAGGGCATAGGGTTAGCCTCATGTCTTACACCTGTCTTTCATTTCCATTGTTCTTCCATTTTAGAAGCATTGCTCCCTTTCAGCCATTGGCTATTCTCATGGTTGCTTCTCTTCTTTTTGATGGTGCTTCAGGGTCTATGGGAATTCTCCCATCAGGGTCTTGGTCCATGCATTTTTCTGTATTGTATAAATACTGTAGCATTATCATGTCTCAAGCCCCAGTCTTGAGCACTTGTATCTCTAGTACAGTGGTCTCACTAGTGACTCCTTTATTCTACCTTTGCTTTACTCTCATAACCATTACTGACACTGATAAGCCCTTGATTAGGGTTAGCTCATCATTGCAAGACACTGACATCACCTTGCATAACACTTGCTCAAGACTATTTTACTAGTCAAGAGCATTATTGCTGAAAAACATTTTTTAATGAAGAAAGAATACTTGTGAGGACATGAGAAACAACTCAAGGACTTTATTTTCAAGGCAGTATTAGGTTTTGAGGATGACAAGTTTGGCAGACAGTTCTTTTAGCACAGATTTGATGATTTTGACAGACAAATAAAAAAGGACTTTTTGAAGAAAAAAGGCAGGGATAGAAAAGTAGCAGTCACAGATTGCCTGCATTCTCTCTGACCCTCTCACAGTCTAAAAACAGTTTCATGCCTTCCCCAAACAGTAGTCAACACTGTCGAACTTCAACCCATATGCAAGCTCATCCAATGAGTCCAAATCAACAGAGTTAGGGTCAATTCTTTCCCAGAACCCTCAGCAGACCACAGCAGACCCAGTACCCCAGCCAAGGTACACACCAACCCCCTACTCCAGGCCCCAGTGCCCCTCCCAACATTTGATCCCTACTATAACTGGGACAAATATGACTTTGGAACTTGGAGATATGATTCAGCTACTGGCTGAAGAACTTACCAGGATGGAAGGTCAGAAGAAGATAGTGGACCCTGGTAAATGGGGAGGTGATAAGAAGAAATGGAAGAAGTGGTTTGTTTCTCTGCAAATATGGGTTGATAAACAAAAATGGAAAAGTAACAAGGAACTGACAGTAGCAGTACTGTCAAGATTGGAAGAAAGAGTGGAGGGATTTGCACAACTAACACTTGAAAGGTATAGAGATAGAGAGAATGAGTATAGGTTGGCTGCAGATGAAAGTAGGGAAATGATGGGGTTGACTGTATGGCCAGATTTTGAAGGAATCTCACTTGAGCTTTGAAACTATTTCCATATTGATAAGCTCACTCATGAATCCTTAAAGAAGTTAGAAGGTTTATGTCACACATCCTCAATAGATGAATATCTTCAAGACTTCAAGATCCTTTGACAAGAAGCAGACATCAGTGATGACCATGCATTGAAGCTGATGAGAAAACAAGTTCAATACAAGGTCTACCAACAGGCCTGTATGCAAGGAATCAAAGAGGACTATATTCTCTTTGTAGAACAGTGTTGAGATATAGGGAGATTATTCAAAAGAATGAATATAGAAAGGCCAGCTCCCCATTTCACTTCTTGCTATCAAGCTCTGTGATACCTCTCTTCTAATCAATACTGACCTTCTTACATTTCCCTGAGATCAAACCAACCTTGATTCACAGCAGTTGGCACTCAACCTGGGTGTGGTGCACCCATGAAGATAGATTGCCAGGTGGCGATGCAGGTCTGTACCTGCTTCAAATGTGGAAAATCAGGGCACATGGCAAAAGATTGCTGTGGGGTTTTTAATCCAGCAGCACCACAGTCCTCAAACAATTTTGGAAAGGGTCCCTAGCCTTAGGGACAACAACAGAGGCAACAAGAAACACAGGCTCAGTATGTATAGCCTGTTAGGTTTTCAGATTTCTCTCCACCAGATGCAAATGGTTGGCAAATGGCAGAACCAGTTGCTATTGGACTGGTTTACAACATGGCAGATGCTGCTAGGTTCCAGGAAGTTTCTGCAGTATCTTGGGGTAGTATGGATGAGGCCCAAGCCTATTTCCAGGATGTTTTTGAAACAGAAAGGAAGCAGAAGGAGGTGGCAGGAAAAGTCTAAGGAACTCTGTTAGATTAGAAACAGAAATCCCAGTATGCAATTCTTTATCTTCCTGTTCCTTTAATGTTCATACCATGAAATGGAATTGAGTTATTCCTTTCATGATGGCATCTCAATCAAGCATGGCCCCAGATATAGGGTGCTTAATTCCATCTGACAATATTAATGGACATTTATTTGCAATAGGAAGCAAAGAACAAAAAGATCTAGCCAAGTTATTTAATCACAAGGAGTGTGATGAACTAGGAGTAAGTATAAAGATAGATGGAGAAGTCAGAGGAAAAAATGGTTTGAAAATGGAATTATATGGACTAACCTTTGCAATAGTGAATTCTGGAGCATCAGTAACCTTCATAAATCAAAAATTCATTTGGAAACATGGTTTGTACAAAAAGAATATGCCTAAACCTTTAACCATGTACAATACAGATGGAACTGAGGGTAATATTGGGAAAATCACTCACTATGTTATTATTTATATAGCCATAAAAGGAAAAAATGGGAAGTGGCATCAAGAACAAATTAATGCCTATGTTTCTTCTTTAGAAACTCTTGATCTACTTATAGGTTATGATTGGTTTGCAAGACACAATCCAGAAATTGATTGGGTAAAGAAGACCATTAATTTTCCTAGGTGTTCAGCAGATTGTGAAATGCATCTGATTTCAAGAAGGGTAATCAAGGAAGAACAATCCCAATTAAAGAAAGAAGTACCTAAAGAGTTATGGGAATTTATTCCTGTGTTTTCACAACATGAATTGGAACACATGCCTACCCAAAAACCCTGGGATCATGCTGTGGAGTTAAAGGAAAACTTTGTATCAAAGAAGGGTCATATTATTTCTCTTTCGAATGAAGAAATGAAGAAGGTATGAGAATCTGTTGACAAAGAGATGAAAAAAGGATATATTAGATCCTCAAAATCTCCTCAAATGTCACCTGTATTCTTTATCAGCAAGAAAGATGGTGGAAAATGAATGGAAATCAATTACAGATATTTGAATGATTATACCATCAAAAACAATTATCCATTATCTTTGATATCAACACTGATTGATAGGTTAAATGGTGCTGACATGTTCACCACTTTAGATCTATGATAGGGATACAATAATATTCATATGAAAGAAGGTAATGAATGAAAAGGAGCATTTACAATGCCAATAGGGGCTTTTGAGCCTCTGGTAATGTATTTTGGGATATGCAACTCCCTAAGTACATTTCAAACTATGGTTAACAATATTTTCCACAATATGTGGAAACATGTGGTAATCTATATTGATGATATTATGATTTTCACAAAGGACAAGAATCACAACCAACATCTGGAAATCATTGCAGAAGTTTTAAGTTGTCTTTATAACCACGACCTCTTTTTAAAGCCTTCAAAGTGTCATTTTACTCAAGATTAAGTAGATTATTTGGACATGGTTGTATCTAAAAAGGGGATACAGATGCAACTAAACAAGACAAGTGCTGTCTGAAACTGGCCTATTCCAAAAACAGTCAAACAGATTCAAGCCTTTTTAGGATTAGCCAATTATTATTGAAGATTCATTCCTAACTTCACTAATATTGCAAGACCCCTCAATTCCCTCACAAGAAAAGATGTTAAATTTGAATGGACATTGGCCTGTATGGCAGCCTTTGTTCATTTGAAAAAAATCCTTACATCTGAATCCCTCTTGTGTTACCCTGATTCATCTAAATCTGTTTACCTTGAAACTAATGCTTTGGATGTCACCATTGGAGCTATTTTATCTTATCAACAAGACAATGGTCTTTGGTGACCTGTTGCATATATTTTGCACTCTTTGGACACAGCAGAATTAAACTATCCAATTTATGACAAAGAGTTATTAGCTATTATTCGTGCTCTACATGATTGGTGGCATTATTTAATAGGATGAGACTCCTTTGAGATCTGGACAGATCACAAAAATCTGGAGTATTGGAAGAAACCTTAAGATCTGTCTTCTAGGCAAGCTAGATGGCAAGCCATGTTGGCAGAATTCAATTTCAAAATGTATTACAAACTGGGTCCTACCAATGGCAGAGCAGATGCTTTGTCCAGAAGACAAGACTATTTCAAAAACAAACTGGAACTGAACAAACAGATAGTTATGCTCCCTCCTCATATCTTTCAACATGTAGTTTCTTTTTCTTCTCCATTCTTTTCTCATGTACAACAGTCATCAGTGGACTTACATCTTCCTTCCAACTGGTGTTATAGTTCAGGAAACAAAGTTTATTTAAATGAAAGAAAACAAATATTCATTTCAGAAGATTTATGTATAGAAGCTCTTAACCTTTTTCATTCTTCTCCTTTGGGTGGTCATGCAGGGCAAAACCACACCAAACAACTTTTATCTAGGTACTATTATTGGCCAGGTCTCAATGAAGATGTTGCATTTTTCATTTCACATTGTTTAACATGTGCTATATTCAAGGGATCTGAACCCATTATTCCTGTTTGTCCTCTTCCTATGGCTTCTTCTCCATGGGAAGATATTTCAGTTGACTTTATTACCAGACTTCTGACATCAAAAGGATTTGATGCTATTATGATGGTAGTAGATCAGTTTTCAAAAGAAGTGGTTTTTATTTCATGCTTTTCTTCTCTTTCTTCTCTTTATGTTGCAGAACTATTTAGAGACCATGTCTGGTCTAGACATGGACTTTCCTCCTCTATTGTTTCAGATTAAGGACCTTAATTTGTCTCAGAATTCACAAAACAGCTCAATGAGAATCTTCAGATCAAACAGAAGATCTCTATAGCATATCATCCCAGAACAGATGGGCAAACAGAAAGGATTAATCAGGAACTAGAGCAATATTTATGTAACTTTATTGCAAAATGGCAAGAATCTTGGGCAGACTGGCTAAAAATTGCAGAATATCATCATAATAACTCCTATTCCACCTTGACTCAGACATCTCCTTTCAAAATCACAAAAATCTATCGTCCTCATCTGGGTTTTGAAGCTCCCACTGTGATTAATCTGTCTTTCCATTTTCTATAAGATATGTCTAAATTCTTCAAGGAAGTAAAGGAAGCATTAGAAGATACAAGAAAAAGAATGGAAAAACAGAATAAGAAAGATCTCCCTCAGTATCAGAAGGGTCAACAAGTTCTGTTATCCACAAAGAATCTCATGCTTCCATATCCTTCTAAGAAGTTGTCCAAGAAGTGGATTGGTTCATTTACAGTAGTGGAAGTTATTCCTTATGCAGTTTGACTCAAATTGCCTTCCACCATGTGCATTCATCCTACAGTTAACATATCATGCATTAAACTGTATTTGCCATCCCTTTGAGGGCAAGACATTCTTACTTCCAATCCTATTCTTATTATGGAAGAAGGCCATGAAGAATATGAGGTCAACCATATGGTTAACTCTCATATTAAGGGTGGAAAACTGGAATATTTGGTTCACTGGACAGGCTATGGAAACAATGATTGTACTTGGCAAATGAAAGACAATTTAAACAACTTTCCTGAACTTATTGAAGAATTTTACAAGCTCTATCCTTCTGCATTCCACCAACTTTTTGCCATGGACCTTTCTTCTTTTCATACTCTGTTCAAGCCATATGAAAATCATACTGAAGCTGTATTATTAGCTGTGTCTTGTCTGGAATTCAAGACCTAAAAAGGGGGTAGTGTTATAGTTTACATTTTTCAATTTTCAATCATGTGATCTTGTCTTATCTTTCCATGTGGTTATCTAATCTTTTATCTTATCAGGTCACATGATGGGTCACATGACTGGTCTAGACCCAGGGCATAGGGTTAGCCTCATGCCTTACACCTGTCTTTCATTTCCATTGTTCTTCCATTTTAGAAGCATTACTCTCTTTTAGCCATTGGCTATTCTCATGGTTGCTTCTCTTCTTTTTGATGGTGCCTCAGGGTCTATGGGAATTCTCCCATCAGGGTCTTTGTCCATGCATTTTTCTGTATTGTATAAATACTGTAGCATTATCATGTCTCATGTTACAAACATAACATTTGCTAGCAAAAGAGTCACATAACAAGCATGTGACTATGAGACATCCTTGCCAAAACAAGACAAACCCTAGGATATGGTTGAGTTGTTATATCAGAGTTTCCTCTTGGATTTAGGCACAGCTTATAGGGTTGGATTTAGCATCTCAGATGATAGATGCATCTTCTGATCTTATCTCTGATGAATCTGGATCTTGATCTAGATGAGAGTCTGATCTGATCTGTGGCAGATCTCTAGATGAAATCTCCTCGGCCTTATAATTGAGGGCATGGTTTAATCTCTGCTTACCCTAGACCCTTATCTTCCATTACACACAGCCTCTCCATTCTACACATCACATTCACATAGCTCATTGGTCATATTCTCAGTAAGCACACCCTATGCCCTGTTTCCTTATTTAGTATTTTCCTATGCCCTGAAGATGGTCTGTGTGCATCTGGACTTAGTATAAATAGCTTAGTAGTTCCTTGGTTTCGGCTCCCCAGCCTTAATCACTTTGTTATCTTGTACATCATCTAGTGCCTTGACAATACAGGCATTTTCCCTCCTAACATCATGATGGCTCCTTAGGCCTTGCTACCCTGAGTTCACTATATCACTCTTTACTCTATTCCAACCGAATCTGACAACAAAACCAATGTACTCTCTCAAGGCAGACCATTTAGGGTTAGGATGGGTCATTCAGAGATTGACACTGTAATATCTCAAGCCCCAGTCTTGAGCACTTGTATCTCTAGTACAGTGGTCTCACTAGTGACTCCTTTATTCCACCTTTGCTTTACTCTTATAACCATTACCAACACTGATAAGCCCTTGATTAGGGTTAGCTTATTATTGCAAGACACTAACATTACCTCACATAACACCTGCTCCTTAGCCTATACAAGATCAAACAGGGCTTCCACCTCTGGAACAGATATATGCATGAAAAGCTGAGTATCAATGACTTTTCTCATCTCCCATCCAATTCCACTGTCTATATCTGATACTCTGGCAACCACACAGCCATCACAGCTATTCACATTGACAATGCAGTCACAGTTGCAAACACTGAGACAATGCTTACAGAAACCCACCAACTCCTCCACATCCTCTTCAAAATGAAGGAAGAAGACCCAGACTGACTTATGGGCATTAAACTTGTCAACAACTGCCAAAATCAACAAGTCATGCTCTTATAGGCACAATATGTGGAAATACTGCTCAAGTGATTTCAAATGGACACCTGCAATCCAGTCTCCACCCCCCTTGACCCCAGCATCACACTATTGAAGACTGACTGCCCACAAACAGATAAGAAAAGGGCCAAAATGGCCCAATACCTATATTAAGAGGCCTTTAGTGGAATTACCTGGCTATTTATTGTCTCATGCCCTGACCTCACCTTCACTGTCAGCCAACTTGGCCAATTCAGTGCAAACCCAGAAAAATCCCACTGGAAAGCACTCATATGTATCTTCAGATATCTATAGTAAATGCATAACCTTGCCCTTACACTTGGCAGGATCTCTGATAATAATCCTAATATTCTCACTGGTTACACAGATGCCAGCTTTACACACAATGCTGATGACCACCATTCAATATTAGACTATATCTTTCAACTGGGAAATACAGTTGTATTATGAAATAGCAAGAAACACATCAACCTTACTGCCTTATCATGCAAAGCTGAATATGTGGCACTTGTGCACTGCACAAAACAAGGCATGTGGCTATGCTACATTATCTGAGACATCAGAATGTACAATGGGGATAAACCACCACTTACTGACCTCTTCTCTGACAACACTGCCACTATTACACTTACATAGGAGGCCCACTTTTATGGCCAAAGCCATCACATTAGAATCCAGTTCCACTTCATATACAAACACATCAAAGATGGAACCTTCAAAATCACACATGTACTGGCAGGTGACATGCTTGCCAATGAACTCATGAAATTACTCACACATAGACCATACAAGAACATGCTTACCCACTTCACACTAGTATTGATCTGAGAGGGTGTGTTGGAGACCATCCCTCCTGCTAGTACACACTTAGCATTACTCTCCATCCTATATATATTAGATTACTATATTAAGGACAAATAACATGCATTAATCCATGCATATTCATTGTACTCCTTCTTCAGTCTTGTACAATGCCAACTGGAGGTAAGCTGATACAGCACACCATACATAGTACTCTACTAATATAGTACAGTTCTCATGGACTTATATTACAGGTAGATACCAATCCAATCTCATATAATGCCAACTGGAGTCCTCATAGACTCATATTACAGTACTTTAATACTTACAACTTTTATGAATTCAACTCCATTTGTTCCATTACAACTCTGTATTTATTCCATTTTATTTCATAGCTTATATCTTAGTTGCTGCTTTCTACTGATACCTCAGTTTCATCCTGACACTATCCTATCAGTTTCATCTTTTAACATCTGCCATTGCTTGAAGATAACTTTCTTCTTATCTCTATTCTACCTTAGATAATCTAATTCTTCACAGTATAAAAGTACAAGTCTTCCTGTTGTACAACCTTAGTTCAAATATCAACCAAACTTGATGCTCTCTCTCTTCTCTATATATCACCTCTTCTCTCCATTGTGATAGGGCTTGCTATTCTCATACCCCTGACAAGTCTTGATGAATTACTCTGCCACTCCAACACATCTCCATCTCCTTCATAAATCAGGGCCTCAGATGAGTGTAAGAGCACACCATATAAGGTGAAGCCAAGCTCCATTCAACCAACCCTCTGGAGTTATCTGGAGTATCCTTGGAGTATGTCACAGTTTAACAGCAGGCCAGTCCAGAAAAGAGATGTTGTTATCTTCTATCCATTTCTGGGCCTTTTTAAAGTATGTTTTGAATTATTGTTCTGCTGAAAATTTACCTTCTCTTCAGAAATTCCACTTTTCTTTAGACTAGATAGTGTTATGTTTTCTCCCTTTTTTCCCTTTTCTTTCTTCTTTTCATTCGCATTTATCTTAGCTTTTGCTCTTCTTGCACCTAGGGTACTTCCTTGTTTATCTTTCTTCCAATAGATTCCGCTTTTCTTGCATTCTGGCCTCACCCAGACCACTCTCTGTTATGTCCTTTGCCTGGGCCTTTTATCTCTCCATTAGCTGACTTATAATCATTCCATCTCTTTCCATCCATTTCCATATGAATACTTTACTCATCATTCATCAGCATGATTACACTATTGATCTCCACCTGAACCTTACTAGTTATACTATAAAGTAGTGTACTTCCTGTCTTCTCTCTCTTCACACCACTTCTACCTTGTGATCACCATAGTCTTTGCTTGTCCTTGTCCCTATACCTAGTACTCAGAATTCACTATTTGTGTCCTGGCACATATCCAGAGAGTTATTAGCATCTGACTTTGGCACACACCTGGAAGTATAGCTAATACCACTTGAGGCACAACACTTTATTTGTCACCTCCCACTTGTCTTGAAGCTTATCTTTGGTTCACTTCTTTCACTCTTCCCCCAGCAAGGTCTATGCCTGTCCCTACCTGGGCCTAGCATAACAGATAGCATGTTTTTCTCCAAAATGAACACATACTGATCAGCATCCATTCTTCCCTCAACCTCTGCAAGATTACCTACTCCATTCTATTCCATATATCCCCATACCATGATATTTCCACCTTTATGCTTGACTATTCCTTGCACCTCTCTCTAAGTTAACCCCTCTCCCTCCTCTTTCCAGATTCACTGCCTTCTATCTAATCCAAACCTGTTGATTTTAATCTTATCTAATCAAAATACTCTCTTTCAATCCTACACAGTCCACTCTCTGTACTTTAGAGCAAAGGCAAACCTTCTCTGCTTATGCCATGCACCAAACAAGGGCTTTT
>JBBPKN010002048.1:0-10037 GCA_038089275.1 Pulveroboletus cf. rosaemariae
CGAGGTCCACTAGACGGTAGAGACCACTATCAGCCCCGATCGAACGCGCGATTATCCATCCACGTCCACTCACCGATCCCATCTGCCAGGCCCAACGCGCACGCCGCCTCGACGCTTCCCCCAACATACTGGACCTTTGTCCGCTGCTCCCCGACCAACGCCAGACGGTCGTCCAACTGGGTGAAATACTCCCCCGCAAGCACCTCGAAGCTCGTCACGACGCGTTTCCCAGCGAGGTCTTCTACCGTCTTGAACGACCCGCGCTCGGGCACCTGAACCTGCAACGCGCATTTTCCAAACCCAAGACGTTGGACTTCCGTGACCTTGTCTTGCATCCTGGATTCGAGAATGACGTCGTGACCAGTGATGCCGAGATCGACGTTACCGTTCCCGACGAAGGATGGGATGTCTGCGGCGGGGAGAAAAATGCTGTGCGTGGACGGGTGGGAGATCGGTGCATGGTAAGCCTGTGTGCGCAGAGTGAGCGGTACGGGTAAGGCTTACAGTGCGATGGGGTGGTTCATCACGAGGCAAACGTCGAGACGATCCGATCGGCGGAACTGGATGTCCGCACCTGTAGAGAATTTACGTTGGAATCAGAACGGATGTCTAGTGTGAGACGCAGCGATCGCACCGGCAAGTAGCTGTAGGCATCGTTCGTGTAGTCTTCCTGTACGCGACGAGCACTGAGTATCTACTTTGGGGAAACCGTGGCATGCCGCGCTGATCAGACGCTACCTTTTTTCGGGATGGCGAAGAGTAAACGACCGTTGAGCGCTTCGACGTCTGGCGATGAACATTAAGACGGTTCCAGGTGGACTGACTCTGGGAAGACTCACTCATTCCAAGACGGTTCGCGCGACCCCGACGAGATGAAGGATGAGCAAGTCAAAGTGACGACCCACCAAAAATGGGACGATCGACATGGCACACGTTCGAACGCGAGTACGTGCATTCGCATGGCTCTACCGCAATGCCACCACCGAAAAGAAAGTGCGAAAGCTGGTCGATGATAGTGCATTGTAGAACATGCCAACATGTCCCTCCATCTCGGAGTGTGGTGCCCAACGTACTTGATCTCACCGATCTTAACCCATCGCTCAGAAGTCCACAGCAACCTCGGATTTCATATAAATCTGCAGCTACGTGCCTCCCACACATCTCGTTCCACGTCAAGTCGGATGAATCGCCATCGGCCCCAATAACGGTCGTGGCAAAACAAGAATGCAAGAGGGCACATGTAACTCATGTCGGAATGGGAATACTTGGCCACGCGCGAACGACAACTGGATACTTTTGACGACGAACTGTCCATCATAAGAGTGCCAGCATAAAAAGACATGGCAAGCGGTAGAATAGGCTATATTTACTTACCAGTGTAGTCAACGACACGATCCTTTTCTTCGCCTTCACAAGGCATAGCGGCAGTGACTCAGACCATGGAAAATGGGGACGCGTTACATGCCCGCACGTCCGTCGAGAGGCACAACAAAAACCAGATGAGCCGTACACCGCGCGACCTTTGCGACGTGTTCCAGGTCCGATTTCTTCGCAAGTTCTCTATGCCGGAGAGGTTTCACGACCGACATTCTCGCCCTGGTGTGTTTCGTGTGGTCGTCCCTGTGAATGGATCGTGGTCAGCTCGCCCTTGGACGCTCTTTCATGGAGGTGCGGGGGGCAAGTATATTCAGACTCCGATCGGTAGGGCGTGTCGACGCTGACTGGGTGATGGGCCGCGTCACGCCTTCCTCATGCTAGACATGGACTCCATCGCTCTCCCGACCCAGAGACGGTTTGACCCTTACACTGACAATGGTGGCACTATCCTCGCCATCGCTGGTGCCGACTTTGCCGTCATCGCGGGTGACACAAGGCAGAGCGAGGGATATAGCATCCAGACGCGATATGCCCCCAAGGTCTTCCAATTGTACGCGTCGCTCTTCCTCTCATATCACACGCTCGCTCACACTCTCACAGGACGGATCGTGCTGTCCTTGCTGTGAACGGCTTTGCAGCGGATGGACACATGTTCGTCAAGAAAGTAAAGCAGCGTCTAGAAGTATGCTCGAGCCCTTGATCCACCACCACCCTCACCCACTTTTCTTTATAGTGGTATCGCCACGCCCATTCGAAAGACATGCCCCTCCGTGCTATTGCACGATTGATTCAAACGATGCTCTATGGCCGACGATTCTTTCCCTATTACGTGTATAACATCCTAGGTGGTATCGAAGAGGATGGTTCGTCGTCATGTGCTCCTTTCCCTTCCCTCTCATCTCACAAGATCAGGCACCGGTTCTGTTTACTCGTTCGATCCTGTTGGCTCGTACGAGCGTGAAGTGTGTCGTGCAGCAGGCGCTGCACAGACATTAATTCAGCCGTTTTTGGACAATCAGGCATGTCGTGCAACCGTCCTCCTCATCCGCACCTCGGCTTCTTTACTGACGTGATCCCGTCTGTCACCCTAACCTTGACGCGCGAAATACTGCAGATCCAATTCAAGAACCAGCAACCAGCGCCAGGCATGGCGCATCCGGTACACTTGCCTCTGTCGACCGTCTTGTCGATAGTCATCGACTCGTTCACGGGTGCAACCGAACGTCACATCGAGGTCTGGTATTCCCTACTCTTGTACTCCCAGTGCTCATCCACGTCTTCAGGTCGGCGATGGCCTTGAAATGTATATCGTACTCGCCAAGGGCCGTGGTATAGAGGGCTTGGAGGGTGTTCGAGGCCTACAGGAGCTCGCGGTGACCAGCAGTGGCGAGCGTGTCTTTGTCGCCCGGAGAGAGCTGAAGAAGGATTGAAGGGCCAACCATGTAGTCTGCTGTGAGCCATTACGCTTGAAATCATCACTACCCAGCCATGAGTGGCATGGATACGACTACGGCATGAGAGCGACGGACGGCAACATATGCTCATGTGGTGTGGGTATGACTGGACAGAGACAGAACGGCTGAAAAACAATGAGAACGAGCAAACAAGGACAAATAACAGCACTCCCTTTGCATCCCCATCGTCGTCGACGTCCGCCTCTCCGCCGTGCGAGCAAAGCACCCCTTCCTTTACCCCCCCGCAAGTTTGGGCGACGTCCTGCCCGTCTCTGACCTCTGTCGCGATGTTTCTTTTTTCTCTCCTTTCCCTCTCCCTCGCAACATATGCATTCGGTCAGACCATCGTTTACGACTCGCTGCACAACGTGACAGCCATCTACGGTACTTGGTCCTCGGGAAGCCAAAGTGTCATGACTGGCTCGGTCAGTCCGCTCGATGATCCACTTGTCTCCCATGCCGTTCACATGCGCACGCTTGACAGTCCTTCGCACAACCCGCAAACGAGTCTTTTGTCTACCCGCCCACAACTGGAATGTCCTATTCTTTGTGAGTCGATCCGCGATGTCGAGCGTCGAAAGTTAAGACGGTGTACATACAGCACCTCGGACGGTTACTACGAGATCGCACGGTACCGGATGTACGGGAACGGTAACGAGCTCTCTTCTTGTCTCGCTCAGACCGTCCGTTTACTCTGTACGTTTCCGCCAGGCACGCAACCCAATTGCATTACCGGTGTCATGAACTGGTGTCACGGCACCTACAACCTCGTCGACAACGGTTCCATCACTCTCACTCCCTTTGGCGATGGATATCAACAAATACAAGACCCCTGTGCACCCGTATCCAATTTTATCGAGAATTACAACAGTACGGAACTCTATCAGTTGTGGACCATCTACTTGGATGCAGTGCGGGGGTACACACTACAGCTCTACGCGTTCGATGAGAGCCCGTTGCCACCGATGTGGTTGGTCTCCACGTCGCCGAATATGCTACCGACGCAAGCGTTGCGGAACGTGACGGCCATCAAGAGTGCGGCGGTTCTGATTGCAAGTGCTGGCGAGCGGAGTTGGGGCGTGTCACGGTTAACGGGTATGTTTTCGCTCATCGCAGGACTCGTAGTGGTCTCGCTGCTGCTCTGATGACGAGAGGCAAGGAGGGTGATGGGTCTTGTCCGTGCGCACGATGACCGTTGGTGTTTTTCCCCTGCTTGCGTTTACGAACTCGACATACCAGCACACTAATAGAATTCTTTTATCACGCACGAGATGCACCTAGTTTACCCATTTTGTCTCTTTTTTTTTTTTTTTTTTTTTTTTATACCGCTGTTACTTGTTGCTTATTTTCCTCCTTGTACCCTTTCTTTTCGGATCTTGGTTGACAATGGACGTTACGGACATACGACACGCCTGCAGACCCGTCCTCGGGGAGGAGGATGCATGATCGTGTGGATAGCCCAATTTGGTTCCAAGGCGAGGGTAGCATACGTTCGTTTCGTGATTCACGGGGCATGTTCTCGTACTACGCTCCCTTCATTTTGTTGTTATTGGATCAAGCAACAAGGTATATACATCCATGTTGAATCGGGCGTGGCAATGACATGACGAGTCGTCGTTCTCCCCCCCCCCCCGGGCACCACGTTCGACGTCGACCGTCTCGTCTGTCCGTCGGGGGTTTTATCATCCCATGTGGACATGACCGGCGTGATCGTCCCTCGCCTCAGGGGTACTGCGGATGTCAGCTTCGTTTACCCTATCCAGCGCACACGTGTACGCGCGCCCTCCCGACACACTCTCGGTGTCCTAACGGAACGGGCGACGAGAACGAGACGGAGAGGTCAACTGACCAGGGAGGGAGAATGGGGGGAGGGGGGGGGAAGAGAAAAGTGACGCGGAAAGGGGAAACCGACGACGGTGGCGTTTCAGTCCGAGTGACATCACCAACGTGCTGCGTACCATATAGAGAGAGTCGTGTTGGATGTCCTGTAAGCAGGGGGGGGGATGTGACACTCTGGCACCGCTATCCCGGCGCCCGAAGATGTGTCCGTCTCATTCCGCCGTTTGGATTCCGCAGTACTCGTTGTGATCAGTGCCGACCACCCTACGGTCAACCACGCGGTCGGCGGTGCACCTCGTACGTGCGTCTTTTTTTTTTTTTTGGTTGTTGTTTTGACGACGACGAGAAGGTGCGTTGCAGGTCTGGGTACTCAAAATCACATGGGTGACAGTGAGAAATGACCGCGTCGTATACGTGCGTGCGATCGGGTGATCTGGTCGATCGTCTGCACTCTGCAGATATGGTGACGACCGATGTCGAGGAGGCTGCGAGGCGAGGGCCGCGGGGCAGGCGTCGGTGGAGCCACGGTGCTGGACATCTGCCGCGCTTGGTTCGGTGCCAAGTTTGGGGGGCCACGTCACTGAGTGAAACGGTTGGCCAAGACTGCTGCTGCAAGCCAGTTGCTACCTGCATGATGAGAGTGTGAGTTCGAGTTTTGATTCAGATCAGCTCCAACTATTACCCAGTTTGAACGCTGTCGTTCGACGCGTTTAGAGCGTTGGTCAAGTGAGTAGCCGACGTGGAACCGTCCAAAAAGAAAAGCAGCAAGGGTAGCCAAGTGACGCCGTTACATGACGTACTCTGAAAAGCACCTTGGGATGGCCGACCGTTGATTTCCTTTTTCGCCGACCACCTTATTGCCTCTGATGGAGTGCACTGTGCTGTGAATCACTCTACAATGCGCCACAGTGGAGTGCCCGGGATCACATCAGACATTCAAGTGCGGATGATGGGCTGTAGAGAAAAAGAAAGGTGCTCGAGATCGAACCCTGAATTCGGGTGCAACTCGGGTGCACGACCACGCGAAGGGTAGCCTTGGCAAAAGCAACTATCATGCACGGCGGATGGTATTGTACATGTGCCAGCGGGGCCTAGTAGTGGATGCGACGACCTCAAGTCGGTGGTAACGGGGCGCGCCGAGATCGCATCTGGCCCGAGTGTACGTGACTTGCGAAGTAAGGCCGAGTCAAAGACGGCAAATGGCGACCCTTGTTCGCTATCCGTCGTCCAATCGTCGTTCGTGGTTGAATCGCCAAGGGACACCTGTAGAGATCACGTGCGGCGCCACCAGATTAGGGTAGACCCCTCAGATGACCGGCAGGTTTGGGAATTAAACTCGAGATATCAGTCATCGTTCATACCAGCGTGAAACATCCATGTTTCACCTCGCATTCAGATTCCTGATGGGCCATCATGATAGCTTGGCACGCAGTTTGAGGGTGCCCGTATGAATGATCTACGAAACACGACGTCGGACCGTCGGAGAGGGTTGATCTGCGGGTGTCAGCATGTATGACGAGAGTGGACGAGTGCGCCTCCGAGGTCGAAACGCAAGAAGGGCACGAACGTGGGTCAGGGAAGTCGACCACAGGGCCTGATACACGGCTAGCCCACTCTCAACATGGGAAGCTTAAAGGGCGCGATACACATGTATCCCTGGTTTGATCGGAACAGTGCTATCCACGTCTGACGGGTTGCGCCGCACAGGTCACTTGCGGCCGGCGTCAGTAAGCTGCTGATGCGTGCGTGGCTTAGACCCCGCCTTACTGCGGATCATGCTGTATACAGACGGAGGGCGGACATCCGTAAGTAGTCGAAAGGGGTAACATATTCGCACGCCCATCAGACGACCCTTCCGATTGGCCTTCTTTGTTTCTCGCTCCTTTCCCCAGGTCCGCTCCTTATTTCTATATCTCCTTCCAGCTCGCACTGCTTCACATCAGCTCCACTCTCCTTCATAATACTCCCATGTTGTCCGCATCTCACCCACCTCCCGACTCTATGGCACATTCACCACCCCCGGTAGACGAGCTCACCCATTCCTGGGCCACCTTTTTCAACATGCCTCACCACCCCGTCGACCGCTCTGATGCTGGCCCCTCGTCCACATTCCCGGATCCTGATCAACAGCTCTCCCACAAGCTCCTTCGTGAAGAGTGGAATCCATCCGACCCCTCCCCTCATTCATTCCCACAGGACGCCGACATATCTCCCGCAGCCATGTTTTTGGCCGCACTCACCCCCCCCACACAACCCACGCGCCAGCCTGATGACGAGGGGGAGACGGTCGCTGGCTATGTGCTAGGTCCAGTCATTGGCCGCGGTGGCTTCTCAACCGTTCGTCGGGCCTATTCTCCATTGGGTGGCGTCGTCGCCATCAAGATTGTGCGGCATTCAGACATCGCGAGACAAAGCGATCCTTCGTCCGCCAGGAAACGTCTCGACCGCGAAACCGAGATTTGGTCCTCCCTCAGCCACGAACATATTCTGCCTCTCTTCTCCGTCGAGCATACATCTTGCGCTGATTTCTATGTCAACCTCTTCTGCCCTGCTGGCTCGCTTTTCGATATCCTCAAGCGGGATGGAACCCCCGCCTTCCCATTGGATGACGCTGGCATGATGTTCCGCCAGATCGTCAGAGGTGTACACTACTTGCACCAAGTCGCCGGCTATGTCCACAGAGACATCAAGCTTGAAAACGTCCTCGTAGACGAAATGGGTGTCTGTCGCCTTTGCGACTTTGGTCTCACTCGCAGGATAGGCGAGTCAGACGACGACGAACGCCCCGATGACCACGACAACGCTGCCCTCCATCGCCACCGCTCTGCCATTCACCACACTATACGACATGCAAAAACCATGCTGCCCTCCCACACATCCATCTTACGTCACGGGCCTCGCCGTCATCGCACCTCCATCCCCTTTGGCGACCACTCCCCTGCCCCTGTCCATCCTGCACATGCATTCCAGCCAGGCTCGCTACCCTATGCTGCCCCAGAACTCCTGTCCCCACAGACGCGTGGTAAGCACGGTGCAAATCCGGCACAGGATATATGGGCTTTGGGATGTATCCTCTTCGCCCTGCTCACTGGTCGACTTCCGTTTTCTGATCCGTTTGAGCCCAGGCTGACAATGAAAATTTTGCATGGTGAGTGATAACGGATCATTTCTTTTTCTTTGCTCATGCGCTCTTTCCAGGCGTGTACGATATGCCATGCAACATTGGCCGTGGTGCAGGCCGTGTGTTGAAGGGATGCCTTGAGCATGACGTGCGGGACCGTTGGACCATCGTGATGGTGGATGAGTTGGCCTGGGACATTGGCTGGGGACAAATGGACGATTCGTTTTCTGTATCACGTGCGGAAGAATTTGAATTCGTTGATTGTACCGACAGGCCAACACGTCGCCACTCGCGGTCACCTTCCTACGACCACCAGTCACGCTCTTGTCGTCCGCGCAGGTCTCTTTCTTGCACTTCTGTCACGACCTCCAGCTCGCTATCGAGCAGGAGTACGAGTCGGAGTGTGTCTAGACCGCCAACTACCACGCGTCTGCCACTTGTGACAGCGTACGACGACGTTGGGCCCGCTGGTTTGCGCGCGCCAACAACCATTTTTTCTCCCGTACCCATGGACATGGGCGAATCGGCTCTGGCGTTGCCTACATCACCTGTTGAACGGGGTCGGAGCCCGAAAAGGGCAGACAGGCTGCTATCTGGTCGGTTTACTCCGTCGGTAAGAGCTTCTACAACACGATCTGATCTTGGCCGCGAGTTCAGCCGTGGATGGGAGATGTATTCGGCAACCGACGCATTGATGAACACTGCCCGATGGGCCTCTGCATTGGGGCTGAACACTATTGCAGAGGTCACAACGCATTTGAGGGGCGTGTCGTCGTCTGCAGCGGAGGAGCTGCGGAAGATCCAAAACCAAGACAGATGCTGCTCCGATGTTTCCAAGTCCCAAGTGGCCAAGAGGGCTGAGAGTACGCCGCCAGTGTCGTCTGCATGGCATCCCCGCCAATGTCGACACAGAAAAGAAGATTCGCCGTTGAGAATGGGAGGACCTGTTGGCGATGGGGGATTGTTTCTCTGCGAACCGAGCGCTACATCGGGGACGATGGTCAGCAAGAACGGGTCGCGAAGCCGCAGTGTGGGCTGCGAACGCGACAGTGGAGCACATCGGCTCTTCTAACATCTCCTTGTTCCTATTGGTACCGCACTCCAACTCTCAACGGAATGCGTCTGTGGACGTGCTCGATGTGTATATCTCGTCTGTGCCTATAACAGCACATGCATAACCCACTGTGGTATTCAGCACCTTTCCATTCTCTTACTCTATCGCATCTCTGTTCTTGGCTCTGGATCACGGTGTCTGGCTATCCCGTTTTCACGTTTTTGCATGCTCACTCGTATATTCTGACATGCGTGGTTCTCACCTCTTGTGATGTATTTTATTGGGATACCCCTTTGGTTCTGTTTCGGTGGTAACTTATTCTCATCTGACCTCACCCCTTACTCACAAGGATTGTACTAGTCTAACATGTGCATATAGGCATGCAATGGGAATCAGGCTCGTTGTCCCCGTTCTATGAACACGGGTCTGCGTACACTCGTCGTTGGGGAGCATGGATCAAACTAGGCACACAATACCCGAGACGAGATGATGTCGCGTCGCATACGAATAGGACCTCGACGATAGCATTTTCCTCGACCGAGTCCGTTCTTCCAGTGGGCACCTCGATGAGATCATTATCCTTGACCAAGAAGCAATAGCACCTGGTCGAACGGGCCGTCCGAATCTGCCATCACCTTGCGATTTGCTTTTTCTTCTCCCATCCGTACGAGCTGCTCGACAGAGTGGAGGACTCCCGCGGACGAGGCCCCCTCGTTCTCTGCTGTCTCTTCGTCCCACCAGGGCTACCCAGGTCGCTCACGGTCGTCACGAAACCCCTCTCGATTCGGTTCATGCCATCAAACCCGACCCGAGGACAGCCCTCTATGTTCATCTGGGCAAACGTCTCACAGACGGTGTCTCCCGCTGAGAGGGACGATGTGGGCGGTGGACGTCGGTGAGACGAACATGTCCACGTCCACGTCCATGTTTGACAACGACCTGAAGGACGCGCGCGCGGCATTCGCGTTGAACCACACGTACCCTCCGATCAGCGTATCCCGTAGCCTATGTGTGGGTGCTCAGCATCCCCTTGCCATACCCGCCGTGGGTACAATCTGTTACTATCGTCACGTCATCTAATTCTAATCGATTTGATCTGCTGTTGACACCGGAGGACTCGGGCACGTTATTGAACGCGAATACATGCGCGATGCACCCCCCCCCCCCCCCCCATCCGTCGAGAACGTCCAAG
>JBBPKN010002049.1:0-10029 GCA_038089275.1 Pulveroboletus cf. rosaemariae
CATCATTGTCATTCTTTCATCATCATCATCGACCATAACGACAAGCCAGCCCCTACTTTAGGATTAGAGCCATCAACCTTATCAAAAAACTGAAGTAACCATAACCGGCCCGAACATCAGGACAACATCACCGTCTGATTGTAGGAAGCCAGAATGTAACACTTGCTCAAGACTACTATACTGGTCTTCAGGCATTAGAAGAAAACGTACACCAGTAGAGTCCTCATTCCTTTCGGGATTCCATGTCACACAGATAAAAAGAATAAAAGAAATAGTAACGGCTTGGGACCTCAGCACATCGGTTAAACTGCTAGATTTTACAGTGTGTTTCATGCTGTTCGAACCGGTAGTCTCAGGACCTGAGTATGTCCCTAAACTGCTGGCATGGACCTTGATAAGTCCTTAAACTGTCTAGGACCTGAGCAAGTTGTAAAACTACTTCAGTCCTTGGATAGGGGCTGTTTGTGGACCTTAGCATGTCGTTAAACTGTTACGGAGTTGTGGGTAATCCTGAGAAACCCTTGTTGGACCTGAACGTGTCAGTAAACCGTTTGTGACCTAAGCAAGTCGTTAAAAGGTTTCGGACACAGTGGATGCTGGTTCGTAAGGGAGTGAGTAACTCGCTAATACTCCGGTGCCCTATTGGTGTCGTTAGATCTGGGCATATCATTAAAGGGCCTATATGGATCTAAGCACATCCTTAAGGCTCCTTCTTTTCTCCCTCCCTTAGTTTTCGGGTGTTGTATAACCCCAGTTCTTTAAAACCGATGAACACAGGAAAAGCGATGAAGCCAAAACCGTCATAAGGCCAGAAATTGTTACAAGCTAGCAACTATCGTTTAACCGGAAATTGATATAATGGAATAAAGAGGCAACAATCCTAGGTGTCATTGTGGGTGCACACGGAAACCCTCATATAGATGAGAACAAAGTCTATATTTGGAAGAATTATGATCGAAAATCGAAAACCTCTGCAAAAGTATTCTGGAAAGAAATTGCACTGTTGAAAGATCGTCAACAAACTGAAGTCTATTATTTAACCGCAGTTATGATAAGGGAAAAATCACACCGCTCGTTTTAGATCTTGGGCAGGCTCTTAGGCCTCGCTGCCATTTGGAGTTTTGTTCACAGCATCGCCTATCGTTTTCAGGTATCGTCAAACCATTGGGTCATAACTGTCTATGGAGTTTTACGGTGTCTCATAACCGTTGGTATGAACTGATCAAACAGGTGAACCGGGAAGTTCTAAAACTAAAGTAATCCGAAGAATGAAGTTCTTATTGTCAAAACAAAAGCCTTCAATGAAGTTGATCGTGAAATCCTTGAATGAGGAAGATTGAAACAAGACCGAGAACTTATCAGATGATTCGAATTTTGTTCTAGGATGAACAGACTGCGATGTCTATAAACTAGGTAGGACCACGATGTCAATAAACTATGCAGCGCTTTATCTGGAAAAGATGTCAAGATTAGATTCAGAAGATCAATGACCATGACTAGAAATAATCGGCCTCATGGCGTAACCAATTGTCCTGCTGTGATCTGGAAGGATATGAGAAGGTTTACTCTGGTCTAGTCAAGATATTATGTTTCCAGATATCAAGGGTCCGAAATGACATTAAACTATCTAGTAGATGAACTCAGATGAAAGTGATTGAGCCTCGGCTCTCATGAGTAAACAGGAAGTAATTGAAAGACAAGGAAGTCTCTTAGTAAGCAGACGAAAGGGTTAAAAACCAAGTAGACGCAGAAAAGAGCAAATCGTAATCTGTGAAAACGAATCTAGAAGAAGCCAAGAAAATCGATGATAATGACAAGTCGAGTGTAACCAATCGTAGAAGATTTGGAGGATATTTGATGGTTTACTCTTGGAAGATTCTGGGTTTTATTCGCAGATATCGGAAATCGAACGAAGAACGAAACAGGAGAATTTCTAGCAGGAAACTCGGGTGGTTTATTCCATCGAGAATACCGAATGAAGATTTAATAAGAAAGAAGTCTATTCGCTAGAAAGGTCACCCCTAAAGAGGGGATGATGTCAAGTTCCGAATTTGGTTTTATCAGACAAGTATTCAAGCCATGGACATGAAGAGAAGTGGTTAAGTCTAAACGAAGATAATTGAAGAAAGTCGTATCCAAAATGATATAAAACTAAAGTTTGCAGTTCTACATCTGCGTTATCAAAAGTAATCTCTAGGAAGAAAATCGTCAAGTACAGAATTGAAGAAATCGCAGCGCCATGCTATGTTTAGGTTTTGTTTATCGGGCTTCAAAGAGCACAAGTATTCAATAATGGAAAGATGATTAGTATTCTGCAAGGATCCGTTTACAAGAATTTCAATCGCAAAGCTTAATCGAAGAAGATAGGAAAGTTGCTGAGTTTTCATCAAAGGAAATGCTGGCTGTCCAATGATCTATTCCCTGCAGGAGATGATTTGGATGAAGTAGCTGCAGAGAGTTCCTATATACCCAGGGACGAAGCAACAATCTGAAGTTAATCAAAAGAGTTTCAAGAAAGAAGTTTTTCAAGGATCGGACCGTAATTGTCCTTAAACTACTCTAGTCCTAAGCATGACAGTAAACTGTTTTGGTGTTATGGGTTATCCTATGAAACCCTTAGTCCGTAATGACTTAAAACTATTTACAGTGTATTTGTACCGGCATATTTATTGAAGACCGGGAGCCTGGTTGAAACATACCAGATATTTATGAAGAACAAGGAAAATATTAGTTGCAAATCATTCAAAATCATCGAATTTTTTTTCCATCGCTCACCATTTCATTTCAAAATCGCATCGCTCAATCAGATGTGTATTTCATTGGGACGACGAAATCTGAAGAGGGGATAGTAGAGTATAGGTGAACAAAGTGAACATCACCCCTTTTCTAGGCAGCTCTTATAGGAAGACAAGTTAGACGAGTCAACGAGTCAATGACAAAGAGCAACATTCAAGAATAATATTTTTCACGTTTTTTTTTTCTTTTCTTTTTCTTTGTATTTCTAGATTTTCTTTATTTTTCAGCAAGACCTACACCAATGATGGGTTTCAAGACCTTATATGACAAGGCACCCAATATGGTGATTTGGAGTCTCACCCTTGAAGAGGGGATAGTGTTACAAATGCTATCAAGCAGTCACATAACAAGCATGTGATTGTGGGACTTTATTGCCAAAACAAGATAAACCCTAGGTTATGGTTAAGCATATTTAATATTCTATTGCCATATGGTTGGGAGCACAGCTTATGGTTGGATCTAGCATCTCAGATGACAGATTGCATCTCCCGATCGGATCTCCGATGAATCTGATCGTGGCAGAACTCTAGATGGGATCTCCTCAGCCTTATGGTTGAGGATATGGTTTAATCTCCATTGTCCCTGACCAGCTATTTAATATAGAACCCCTCCCTTCCATTCCTCATCGCCTCCACTTGATCCACACCCCTTCCACATGGCCCGCTTGGTCATACTCTCAGTAAGCACGCCCTATGCCCAACTCCTTTATTTAGAAATGCCCTGTGCCCTGGACTTGGTCCATGCACACTTTTATTTAGTATATATACAGTAGTACGTTCTGTCTCAAGACCCTCAGTCTTGAGCACTTGTATCTTCTCTCCGGATATCTGCAATCGTAGATCAAGTGGCTACTAGAACTCCTGGCTTGACTCTCTTTTCATCATTGTCATTCTTTCATCATCATCATCGACCATAATGACAAGCCAGCCCCTACTTTAGGGTTAGAGCCATCAACCTTATCAAAAAACCAAAGTAACCATAACCGGCCCAAACATCAGGACAACGTCACCGTCTGATTGTAGGAAGCCAGAACGTAACAATAAGATCCTACTTCCATGACTAGGCTTAACTTTCCTTATCCTGCCTGTCCCTCTTGTTGAATGCTGAGACAGTTCTCTTCCTTACCTCTGACATCTATGTAAATTGGGACACTGAAAAGGGCAAGGGCATATCATATAAGGTAAAGCCAAGTCCTTTTCAATCAATTAACCCTTCCCAAATCCCTCTGAAAGTCTCTGGACATCCCTGGAGCTTCTGGAGAATGACCTTTCCTCAGATTTGTGCACCACTAAGGTGTTGGAACCTGACCTTTGCCCCCTATCCATAAGGGTTTCATTTAGGAAGGAAATTGATATAGTGTATTTGAATTTGAGAGATAACATTTTTAACACTATGCCACAATCCTCTGAGTATTTACCTCCATTGGAGCTCCTCTCCCTGGTTGGATTTCTACTGGAGTAAATCATGGATGTAATTGCCATTGTGGCCAAGAATGAAATTGATTCAAGGGATTGCTTGTACTAAATCATCCTGGAGTAGGAGAAGGACTTCTAGATGCATTGTACCTTGATTGGAAATAGCTGGTAGGCAATTGTTCTCTCTTGACAGCCATTTCTTCAAAGGCTCTTTCAATTGCTCTAAACTGCTTTTTTAACTCCCTCAGCAAATCCTTTAATTCCTGAAGGCATGCTTGTGAGTAAATGCAATACTGCACTTGTACCCTTAGTAGTTTCATCACATGTTATTCAGATATCTTCAAATATCCTCTCAACACTTTGAACTCTTGCAAATAATCATTAATTGACCCTGTGTGCTTAAGCCCCTTGATTTTCTTCAATGCTTTGTGAGCAAGTTCATCAATGTGAAAATACTCCTTAATTTCCTTTGTCAAGTCCCTAAACTTTGGCCATGCTCCTATTCCTTTCTGCACTCATACTTCTTGAATGTTGAGTATATATTCTTGCTCTTCTTTGATGTACTTTTCAAGGGTTAGTTGCACAAATCCTTCTGCCTTTCCTGAAAGATGAGATAGGATCACTGTGGTTATGATTCAATTGTTCTTTCAATTGATTTCATATGTGTTATAATGCACATTTTTCATACTTTACTTTTTTTGCATTTCTGACACTATGTTTACTCTTTACATTGTCACATCACATGACCCTTTCACCTTTTCACCTTTTCACACCTTCATATTTCACTGATCTAGACTGGTCTAGACTATGAGGTCATACCTCATGTTTTACATGTGTATTTCTAGGTTTCTACTTTTTTTCTGCTATTGATTGGCTTACTGTACAATAGTTTAGGGCCAGCCCATTTTACATGGTCTGTGTGCACATCTGTAGCATATATAAACAGGGTATGCAAGCTGGGATTCCCTAGTCTTGTGCACTTGAGCCTTGTAGCTTTTTTAAGTCCAAGCCTTCTCTATTTCCTTTGCCTAGTTTTGATCTCTTTAAGTTCAAAGGGATTACTTGTCTTTATTAGTCTTGAGGTTGTGCACACAGAGGTGCCATATAGGAAAGATTAATGCTCAGTAGCATTTCAATATGTCCAGATTGTAATCAGTGCCTACCACCCTCTCTACTTCTTTCAGTCACCATCCCACTTTCCTGGGTCCACAATCTTCCTGGCACTATCCTTAGATGAACCTAACATATCTTGCAGCTGGTCCATCAAGTCTGTTGTATCTGTGAACATCTTGGGCTTCAAATGAAAAGATTTCAACTGCTAGGGCTGTTTAATGAATGACAAGCTTAGTTTCAGCTCTTCCTGGGTTAAAAATGTGGGGTTAGGTAATGAATAAGGGGGCTCTAGGATGTCTGGACTGGACGTTCTGGTTTCTGGTGGCTGTGAGAACTCTAGGTCCACTGGAACTCCAATCTCTCCCTCTTTTGTATATAACACATTTGTGAAGAGATCTTAAGATAAGTAGTGCTTCTGTTGTTCTGAAACTTCTTCTTGGTGCTTTGAATGCTGTGGAAGGACAAAGGGAATGGAGGCAATTTGTGGTGGCTACTTGCCAGTCTCTAGCCCTCTTGGCTGCAAAATCTATCACTATTTGATAATTAAAATTGTTGAATCTCTTTTGAAAGCTTTCTCTTTTCTCCTTGTTTCCTTCAAATCCTAATATGGCTTTGTCTACTAGATTGATGAGTGTCTACTCATGTCCCCAAAGGTAAGTCTTTCTAGGGCTCATATAAAGAAATGACTTCTGCTACTGAAAATGCTGACAGTATTCTAGTCTTGCACAAGTGAGATGCAGATCTTGTGTGTTGGGCTGCTGATACTTCTGAGGCCTAAGAGTGCTCACTGATACTACTGGGTGAAGGCTTTGAACTAGAGAAAACAGAACTAGGCAAAAGTAGACAAGAGACAAGAGACTTGGACTTGTAAAAGCTAAAAGCTCAAGTGTACAAGACTGGGGAGCACTCAGCCTTACACCTCTCCTTTATATATGCTACAAGAATGCACACAGACCATGTAGGTTGGACTGGCCCTAAAGTATAGTACAGTAAGCCATTCAATAGCAATAAAAGAGCAGAAACCTAGAAATACATGTGTAGAACATAAGGCAAATGAGGTAAGAGTCTAGACCAGTCTAGATCTGTGAAGATGTGAAAGTGTGAAGATGTGAAATAAGTCATGTGATGTGATAATGTGAAGAGTTGCAGTAGTGTCAAGAAAATAAAGAAAATGAAATAAAAATTATAACAATGACAAATAAGTGCAAGTGGGAGTTTGAATATACTATTAAACTGCAATATACTCCAGGGTACTTCAGATAACTCTGAAGGGGACAGAGCTTGGCTTTGCCTTATGTGGTGCACCCTTACACTCATTTGGCAGCCCTGATTTACAAAGGGGTCAGAAGTATGCCAGAGTAAAAGTAAGTTATCAAGATTTGTTGAAGATTGTAAGAATAGCAAGTCCTATTACAAGGGAAAGAAGAGGCAGTACACAGAGGCCAGGAAAAGTGTCAAGTTCTGTTAATATTCAAACTGCAGTACAGGATACAGAGCTACTGTACTTATACTTTAAAGAAGCAGATTATTTAAGGGGGAAGAAAATACAAAAGAAGTTGTAATGGAAGTGAGGGCAGGTGCCAATGCAACCTGGATACAAATGGAGATGTCAGAGAAGACAATGTCAAATCATGTCAAACTGAAAGTAAGTAATAGCAGGAAGAAATAAGGAGAAAAAGAAAAAGGAACAGGAAATAATCTTGGAGAAATTACAGAGTTGTATCAGAATGGTACAAATTTAGCATATGAAGTTGTAACTAACATTAGTTAGAAAGGAATAGAGGTAAGAGAAACCAGGCAACACAAAGCTTAGAAATATAAAAGCAATTGAAGTTATATTAGAGATGAAGTGGAGTTAATCCATTGGCATGGGATATAACACTTTCTATCACTGTGCAGTTATTAATGTGTGACACAAGAATGAGTAAATCAGTCCCAATGTAAGCAATAAATACTTCCCAATCTGTGTAAAGCCTAGTTGTCCCAGCTATCATATCCCATACCTTTGATCCAATTCCAATCCAATTCTGACCTGGCTTACAACTGGTCCTTGTATCCAGTAAGCTACTCTAGCCCTCTGACTCCCCTCCAGCCAACTACAGCTCTCTATTACCATTCCAGTCCACCCCAGGTATGCATGTACACTTCCCATCCCTTAGTGATATATGCTTCCCCAGCCCTCTGCTTCCACTCTGCCCTATTCCATTTTCAGTTCTATCTCTGTTCCAGTTAAGTACTACCTTAGTTCCATTTTGTCATCTCTGGACCATTCCAGTATAACTCCATTACTATTCTCACTCTCAGTTACTATTACTATTATTGTTACTATTCCTGTTCTGTTTCTGTTCCTTGCTTCCCCTTGTTTCATCCTGTCACCCTTTAGTTTCAGTTTGACATGATTGGACATTGTCTTTCATAACATCTTCATTTGTTTCTTAGATATTTAGACACCTGCTTCACTTCTGAGTTTGCACCTGTCTTACTTTGCTATACTCCTAGATAGTTCTGCCTCTCTGAGGTATAAGTACTGTAGTCCTGTATTTTGTACCTTAGTAGGAATATCAACATAAACACCCTCTTGTCATTATCCTCACTTTGATTAAGCCCTTAGGCTCACTCTGATCCTCTGGGTTACTCCAGAGAACCTCCAGGGCCAAGCAATATTTTTGAAGGAGTTATAAGGCCCCATCCCCATGACTAGGCTTGACTTTCCTTATCCTGCCTGTCCCTCTTGTTGAGTACTGAGACAGTCTCTTTTTCATCTCTGACATCTATGTAAGTTGGAATACCAGAAAATGCAAGGGCACATCACATAATATGAAGCTGAGTCCTGTCTGATTAATGAAATCCTTTCTGGATTTCTCTGGACCCCTCTGGAGTTATGACCTTCCCTCAGGGTTTTATTCAAGAAGGAACTATATAAATGTTTTAACAGTATATTCATACTGGTATCAGTTTTAACACCAGCTCACTGCATAAGTGTTGGTACCACTTTAGCATCCCTTGTTTTGAGCCATATAGGGCAACTCAAAGTTGAGCAACCATATCTTAACCACCTTTGTTGTAACCAGGAAATAGTTTTATGTAAATGACTTTGTTGTTGTCTAGCTTGCCATTGAGAAAAGTGCTGTGGAAATCAAATATATTGATATCCTAGTCATAATGGACAGCTATGGCAAGAATAAGACAAAGTGAGGCAAGGCAAGTGACTGGAGCATAAGTATTATAATAGTTAATACCATGTACTTGTGTAAAGCCATGTGCAACAAGCTGTGGCTTGTATTTATTGTTATAAATGAACAGTTTGCTAGCAGAAGTGTCACATGACAAGCATGTGACCATGAGACTTTATTGCCAAACAAGGATAAACCCTAGGATATGGTTAAGTTGTTATTCAGAGTTTCTTCCTTGAATTAAAGTCATAGCTTATGGTTGAATCTAGTATCTCAGATAACAGATCATCTTCTGATCTAATCTCCAATGAATCTGGATCTAGATCTAGATAAGGGTCAGATCTGATTGTGGCAGACCTTTAGATGGGATTTTCTTAGCCTTATTGTTAAGGGCATGGTTTAATCTCTGCTTACCCTAAGACTCTTGACTTTTATTTTTTATAGTGTTATAGTCTGCATTTTTCAATCTTTGATTACATGACTTTATCTTATCTTTCCATGTGATTATCTAATCTTTTATCTTATCTAGGCATGTGATGGGTCACATGACTGGTCTAGACCCAGGGCATAGGGTTAGCCTTATATTTTCAGCCTGTATTTAATTTCTGTCTTTTTCTATTTTAGAAGCTCTGCTCTCTTTCAGCCATTGGCTATTCTTATGAATGCTTTTCTTTTTTTTTATGGTGCCTAAGGATCTGTGGAAGAATTCCCATCAGGGTCTTGATCCATGCACCATTCTATACTATATAAATACTGTAGCCTTAGCATGTCTCAAGCCCTAGTCTTAAGCACTTGTATTATCTAGTATAGTGTTCTTCTCATATACTCTTTTGCTTTCACTCTTACCACACTAACACCAATATTGTAAGCCCTTGATTAGAGTTAGCTCCTTATTGGTGCATGTTCTATATTAGAGACCATAACACTTACTCAAGACTTTTTTACTAGTCAAGGGTATATATCACAGAAAAATATTTTTTAATGAAGAAAGAATACTCATGGGGACATGAGGAGCAGCTGAAGAACTTTATTTTTGAAGCAGTACTTGAGTTCAAGAATGACAAGTTAGGAAGACAATTGTTTTAAAGACAATTTGATTAGTTTGACAAGCAAACAAGAAAAGACTTCATAGTAAAGAAGGGCAGAGACCATCAAGTAGCAGTCACAGAATGTTTAAGGTCACTCAGGCCTTCTAAAGCACTAAAGACCATATCCCATACCCCACAGTTAGTCATCCAATATGTTGAACTTTGATCCATATGTGTTATTAAGCAATGAGCCAGAGTCCACTGAACTCAGTTCAATCCTATCCAATCAGCAGCCCATCCCAGACCCTGTTTTCCAACCCCAGTACATGCTGACACCCTATGCAAGAACAACCCACTTCTAGCCATCAACCCATATACCAAGTGGGATGACTATGTCTGGGGACAATGGAGATTTGATAAAGTTACAGGTAGAAGAACTTACCAAGATGGAAGGGTTGAAAAAGATCTCTGATCCAGGAAAATGGGCCAGAGATAAGAAGAAGT
>JBBPKN010002050.1:0-10020 GCA_038089275.1 Pulveroboletus cf. rosaemariae
GAAGATCCATGTCAGGTGACTGATGATCACATGACCACTGCTGAAGGAAAGGAATAATAAATACTCTTAAAGGAAACAGACCACAGACTAGGGTTAAGCTTAAAATGGGGTGTCTTGTGCATGATCACATGATATCATGTGACTGACTCTTAGTGCTGGAGTGTCACTTTGTAACAGTACATCAGTTTCATTGTTGGATTTAAATTAAATAGAGTGTGAAATGGTGTATGGACTCAGGGTAGCAAGGCCTAAGGAGCCATCTCACTTAGTTAGAAGGGAAAAGACTATATTGGAGGGGATATGGTTTCAGTATAAGGATAACAAAGTGATTAAGGCTGGAGAGCCAAAACCAAGGATCTACTCTGCTATTTATACTATAGTCTATGGCACATAAATCACCTAGTCTCTCCAGCACAATACTAAATAAGAAAATAGGGCATAGGGTGTGCTTACTGAGAATATGACCAATGGGCCATGCAGTAGAGATGTGTAGAATGGAGAGGCAGTGTGAAATAGAAGGTAAGGGTCTAGGATAAGTGGAGATTAGACCATGCCCTCAACCATGAGGCTAAGGAGATTCCATTTAGAGATCTGCCATGATCAGACCTGACCCTCATCTAGATCCAGATCCAGATTCATTGGAGATAAGATCAGAAGATGCACCTATTATCTGAGATACTAGATCCAACTCTATAAGCTGTGCCTAAACCCAAGGAAATACTTTGATAGACAACTCAACTATATTCTAGGGTTTGTCTTGTTTTGGCAAGAATGTCTCATGGTCACATGCTTGTCATGTGACTCTTCTGCTAGTGAATGTTACATTTGTAACACTATCCCCTCTTTAGGGGCAAGACTCCTGGATCACCAAAAATTGTTGCCTTTTCATATAAGGTCTTAAAAACCTGTCATCAGAATATGATGTCATTGCTGCTCTGAGACTCTGAAATAAATAGAAAAGAAAAGAAAAACTGGCATAGACCAAGAAACTCTGAGGTTTGAAAAGCATGAAAAAATATTCTTTCTTGAATGTTGCTCTTTATCATTGAATAAAGTTCTTCCTAGAAGAGAAGGTTCACTACATTCACCTATTCTCTACTATTCCCTCTTCAGATTTTATTGTTCCAATGAAATATGCATTAAAGTGAGCATGTGATCTTGATGGAACAAATACATTTGTTTTAGAAAAAATTAATGATTTTCTGCAACAAAATACTTCTTCTTGCTTCTCAATATACTGATATGTTTCAACTAGGCTTCTTGCTTTAACAATATCTCAAATTCAATTAAGGACTGAGTGGCAGATTGTCAAATGAACAAGGAATGTCAGAATTATTGAAGATGTGACCTAGAAGTTTAATAATGCAGCTTCTTGCATTACTGCCTCTAAAACTCTGAAATAAACCTTTTATAGTCATGTTAAGGACTCAATCCATTGAAGATGTTCAATCTTGATAACTTTTGTAAACTCTTGCAGAGGTGCATTTGATAACCTTCTAACTTTTTACACTTGCTTGAGTACTATCTTGATTGATTCTTGACAACTTTCATTGCAGAGGTATGCCTGATTACCTTCTGACTTTTTATACTTGTGACTACTTGCTTATCTTCTTTAGACCTGTAAATTGTAGTTTGAAGTCATTGTGGACTAAGGGTTTCTCAGGAGAACCCATAACACTGAAACAGTTTTATGTCATGCTTAGAACTCTTGTGACTCGAATACTAAATCATTTGATTACTTGCCTAGATGACTAACTGCTCCCATATGAAGACTAACTGCATCATCATTAGCTTTCGCTTACTTAACCTTTCTTCTCATCTAAACTCTGAAACAATAGTTTTAAGACATCTTAGTTCAATCCTTGAAATCTCATTCTTGAACTCTTTCAGATAACTTCTGATTATCACTTTGCTCCTGGATATAGAGAAGCTCTCTGCAGCTATGTTATCCATATCATTTTCTGCAGGGAATAGATCAATGGACAGCCAGCATTCTTCTTTGCAATAACAATGAATTGACTTTCATATCTTCCCCAATTAAGCTCTTAATTGTAACTTGTAAATGGATCTTTATTGAAATACCTATCAATATTCCATATTGAATACTCTTCACTCTTTGATATATACTGGGCATTAATCCAAATGCTGTGAGTCTTCTTCAACTTGTACTTGTTGACTTTCTTCCTGGAATTACTTTTGATAATGCAGATGTAGAACTGCCCCTGTATAGTTTTAAATCACTTCAGATTCTTCTGAACTCCTTGCAATTGTTTTCTACTCAGAGATAAATCTCCTTTCATCTATCAATGCTTATTCAACTCTGAAATAAACTTTCTTCAGATCTGTTTCTCTTCATGTCCACAGATACAACCATTTCTCTTTGTATTCATGGCTAAATACTCATCTTCCTTGCATTTGACTATTTTCTTCATCAAACATTCTCTGAATAGCATAACCAAGTGTTAGAACCATTCTTTGTTATCATCCCCTCTTCAGGGGTGTCTTCTAGTGCATAGACTTTTTCTTTGATAATCTTCAATTGGTTGAACAATGGACTAAATCACCCAAACTTCCTGCTAGAAATCTCCTGACTAATTCTTCAACTCAGTCTTGCTTCTCTGAATATCTGCAAATCAAAACTCCTGAATCCTTGAAGAGTGAACCATCAAATCTCATCCCAATCTCCAAGACTCAATTATCCAATCTATCCTGATGAGACAGTCATTATCATTGATCTTCTTCAATTCTTCAGAATTCTTCTTTACAGAACTTGATGCTTGTTTCCATTTTCTACTTGTGAAGCAATGCTCAACACTTTCATTTGTATACTCCAAGACTTGCTTTTTTATTTCAACTACTTCCTTTCTACTTGTCAAGGCCCTAGATATAACCTCAACTTTTGTCTGATTTCATTTACTAAAAGGCTCTGATAGTTTTATGTTATCTTGGACCTATATAGTTTATAGTCATTATGGACTCTTCTTGATCCAGATACTAAGCATTGTTATAACTCAATCAGAGTAAATCTTCACATATCCTCTCAACTAGCTAAATGTCTTCATTGGTCATAATCATTGATTTTCTTTTCTAGTCTTGATACTTTTCTCCAGATACAAATTCTTTGTTTATAGACATCACAGTCTGTTCAACCTAAAACTCTTCGAATAAATCATTCTTGATCTTGTTTCAATTCTTCCTTATCTAAGGCTTCCTCAATCAACTTCATTGAACTTTCTTTTTCTTAATATTAGTCTTTGGTCTACTTTCTTGATAACCAGTTTGATGACACTGGAAAACAAGATGCGATCTCCAGACATCCCTAGATGTGAATGCCCAAAGCCTAAAATGAATGGTATTGGTTTGCTCTACTTTTCACCTAGGTTACTTTTTTTGAGTGACAGTTTAATGATAGACTGATAAGCTTGTTGACATTGTTCAACTTGATCCATCCTACCAGAGAACTTCACAGAGGTTTCTGATTTTCCTGATGTGCAATATAATGATGAGGGTTTGCAGCCAGTATCCATAACTGGATGATTTGATAAGTATTTCCCTAAAACTTCTAGTTTGCAACTAAGCCTTCCATTCTTTGATACTAAGCCTGGATAGTTAAATGATTGACAATGTTCTATGACAATGTTCACTGTATAATAGTTTGGCAATATCAATTTCTGTGTTTGGTGACAAGGGTTATATGATATCCATAAACTGCAGCAAGAAAGGATGGGCACTAAATGATACCCAATGTGAACCACAGTGGCCAAAAGGCTTGCATCTATGCAAAAGCATCCCAAGGCATTCCCTAGAACTAAAAGAATGGGCCCTTTTAAGATATGCCCAGATCCTGACAACATTAGATATGCTGAGGTGTTTTACCAAGTTGCCTAGCTTCTTAACAACACTAGATGTTGCCAAAACCTTTTAAGGACTTGCTTAGGTCCAAGGGACAGTTTAGCAACTTGTCTAGGTCCAATGTTAGTGTCAGTTTCAAGGAACTACTCTGCTATTTATACTATAGTCTATGGTGCACAGACCACCTAGTCTCTCCAGCACAATGCTAAATAAGGAAATAGGGCATAGGGTGTGCTTACTGAGAATATGACCAATGAGCCATGTGATAGAGGTGTGTAGAATGGAGAGGCAGTGTGAAATAGAAGGTAAGGGTCTAGGATAAGTGGAGATTAGACCATGCCCTCAACCATGAGGCTAAGGAGATCCCATCTAGAGATCTGCCATGATCAGACCTGACCCTCATCTAGATCCAGATCCAGATTCATTAGAGATAAGATCAGAAGATGCACCTATTATCTGAGATGCTAGATCCAACCCTATAAGCTATGCCTAAATCCAAGGGAATACTCTGATAGACAACTCAACCATATTCTAGGGTTTGTCTTGTTTTGGCAAGAATGTCTCATGGTCACATGCTTGTCATGTGACTCTTCTGCTAGCAAATATTATATTCATAATACTTACCCTTGCCTTTATATATTACTGGGAATGGTGCATGGACCATGCTGACTAAGTACATGAGCTACCTAATCAGGAAATGCCCTAAACCCTAATAGATAAGTAAGAATAGAAGCATGGAGCAGAAATAAAGAATATGGCAGAAGGCCATGCAGATATGGGAGAATGAAAGAGAAGTATCTATGAAATAAATGCAGGGTCAGAGGTACTTGCACCATAAGGATGGAGATCTCTGCCACAGATGAGATCCAATCTGTAGATCTGCCACAGATACATCTAGAATCCAAATCCAAATCCAGATCTTAGATCAGATGAGATCCATGGAGATTAGATAGGAGGGCAGTTTCAGGAAAGATCCTGGGAAGATCCATGTCAGGTGACTTATGGTCACATGACCACTGCTGGGAAGGAGGATAATAAATACTCTTAAAGGAAACAGATCACAGACTAGGGTTAAGCTTAAAATAGAGTGTCTTGAGCATGATCATGTGATATCATATGACTGGTTCTAGTGCAGGAGTATCACTTTGTAACACCTTCTAAGAGTATTTATTATTCCTTTTCCTTAGCAGTGATCATGAGACCATAAGTTATCTAACATGAATATTCCCTAGATCTTTCTAGAAACTGCCCACCAGTTCTATCTCCAGAGATTTCATCTAGATCAGTTCTGGATCTGGATCTGATCCTAGATGCATCTGTGGCAAAGATCCCTGTCCTTATGGTGCAAGCACCTCTGACCCTGCATTTCACATAGTTAGCTTCTCTTCCATTTTACTCACATTCACTTGGCCACCTGCCATACTCCTTTATCTCTACTCCATGCCTTTTCCTTCTTTTTATTTATATCCAGAGCTTAGGGTTCCCTGATTAGGTAGTCCTTGTACTTAGTCAGCTTGGTCTATGCACCAAGGCCCACAATATATAAAGGGTAAGATAGGCAGGACTGGATCCCCAGTCTTGCTCACTTGAGCTCTGATTTAGCTTTGCATTTGAGAAAATATCCCTTTCACAGATCATCTCTAAGCTCTACTATCTTTTACAAGTAATTCACTAGCCTTAGGGTTAGCTTGACTCACTCTTGCATTATTACCTAGTTAGGGGCCACTAGCCAAAAGCCCTTTTAGTAGAAAAAGCAGCATTTATCAAGGAGATCCTTAGGGTTAGGGTTTAGGAGTTTAGTGCATCTGCTTGCACTTCAGTATAGAATATGACATCTCCTTATATGAAAAATCCACAGAAGATTGTGACCTAGCACATGAACTTTCCTCTTCTTTACAGATCTCTCATATTTCAATACCATCTTCTCCCACTTCCATCCATCAATAACCTACTTTCACTCTTTCCAAACTCTCACCCATCACATCCACTATGTTGGGATCATCCTTCTTTTTCATGAAACCCATGGAACTTCATCTTGCTGCCCCAGAACACTTTGATGGCAATAAATCCAAGACCAAGACCTGGCTAAACATGGTCCAATTTTATCTTTTTGTTAACTCTGCCATCTATGATACTAATGAAAAGAAGGTCACTTATTCCCTATCCTTTATAACTAAGGGATTTGCCCAATCATGGGCCACCACCTATTAGAAGAAATATATCTCTGATACCACCATTACCATGGGAAAATTCTCTAAGTTTACCTCCAACTTCCTTGACACCTTCTGATAGCAGGATACTATAAATGCTGCCATTCACTGGCTAGCAAACATGCAGATGAGGCAAGGAAAAAAGGGAGAATGGACCCCCTTGTTAGCCAAGTATACTGCTGAGTTTCAAAACCATGTAATTACTGCAAAGATCACTGATCAGAATATCCTGATTGATTACTATGAAATAGAGCTTGCACCCTTTCTAGCTTATTATATTCATAATCTGGATATGATTCCCACAATGGCTGCTGAGTGGTATTCCAAAGCTGCTCATTTCCATGGTACCATGGAGCATGCTCATTTTGTGGAACAATAATGCAAGAACCCCCAAGCTTTTGCTTGGACTTTTCCCACTTTGACCATGTCCTCCAAGCCAGAAAAGAATCTGAATGCTATGGATGTGGATGCTGTTAAACACAGCAGAATGATGAATGCAGAATGAACCTGCTGCATCAAGAATAAACTTTACTTCAGGTACCAGAAATCCAGTCACTCTGCCACCAATTGCACTATATTTCCCACTTTCTCCACAATTACCCCCACTCCCACCAAGGATACTCCTCACATCAAAACAGTCTCTGCCAAAGAACTGACAATGAAGATCAAGAAGGTTACTGATGATAAATCAGATAATGGAGTGGTGAGAGTAGAATTAAAGAAAGGAAAGAAGATGAAAACAGTTAGTAGTTTAGGTTTTTAGAACAGAGTACCTTCTTTATGCAAGGTACTCCTTCCTTGTCTTGTATACCTGCACTTGTATCTGCCTCAAAGAAATCTATGCATCTTCCAGTACAAGTTTCCCCTGCCTTTCATGCCAAGAAAGTCATAGCCACCTGTGCTCTTATTAATAGTGGAGCACAAATCAACTGTATTAACTGGGATTTCATCAAGAAGCACCAGCTCCCCACCTTGAAGCTTTTGATTTTAAACATGAATCACTCTGAAAACAAGAAGGGCAAGATCATCAGAACTTGCAACCTTCTTCTTTACCTTGAATACTTAATTCTTCCAATCTCCTGTCACATCATTGCATGTGGAAAGGAGAACATCATCCTCATACTCCTGTGGCTTCAGGCCACAAATCCCATCATTGACTGAATGGCCAACATACTTACCATTTCAAATTTCACTATCTTGAATACAATTACTTACTGCATTAACTCTGTCCATAAACCCAGGTTTGATGAACTCCTCAATAATATTATTATTCCCCATGATAAAATCCTAGTCTGCTACCTGGACTATGTTACCCCTGAGCAATCTATCAATAATTTGCTCTACAACTGCCACTCTAGCAGGATCTTAGATTGCTGCTCTTTTTATCTCCCTGAGATCACCATTACTAGGCTCACCACTTTCACAGAGCTAGCTATTGAGGCTGAAAAGGCCAAACCTAAGACCACACTTTCCCCTAAGTACTCCCAGTTCTCTTCCATCTTCTTCAATACTCCGAAAACCCTTGACCACCTTCTGCTTTCTTACCCATATGATCACAAAATTAATCTAAAGAACATGTTTGTTTCAAAGATTGGTAAGGTATACTCCTTATCTCCCCCAGAGTGATAGGCCACAGAATATTTCCTTGAAGAGAACCTCCATGCTGGAAAGATCCAACCTTCCAATTCCCTCCAAGCTTTGTTTTTTTTCTTTATCAAAAAAAAAGAATGGCAAACTCTGACTGTGTCAAGATTACTGGTATCTGTTATATTCCAGACCTCTGACCCAAATTCTGACCCCATTTCAACCTGGCTTACAATTGGTCTTTGCACCTAGTAAGCCACTCCAGCCCTCTGACTCCCCTTCAGGCAACTCTGGCCCTTCATCACCATTCCAGTCTTTCCCAGCTATGCATGTATGCTTCCCACCCCTTAGCATTATATGCTTCCCTGGGCTTCCACTCCCACTCCACCCATTCCACTTCCAGTCTATCTCTGCTCCAGTTAAGTACTACTTTAGTTCCCCTTTGTCATCTCCAGACCATCCTGATATAACTTCATTACTATTTCCAGTCAGTTACCATTACCATCATTGTTACTATTCCTGTTCCATTCCTGTTCCATGCTTTCCCCTGTTTCATCCTGTTACCCTTCAGTTTCAGTCTGACATGATTGAACATTGTCTTCCCTGATATCTTCATTCATTTCCTAGATATCTAGATATCTGCTTTGCTTCTGAGTTTGCACCTGTCTCATTTCATTACACTCCTAGATAGTTCTGTCTTGCTAAGGTATAGGTACTGTAGTTTTGTATCTTGTACCTCAGTATAAATATTGACAAAAACACCAGAAAACCCTCTTGTTATTGTCCTCACTCTGCTTAAGCCCTTGGGCTCACTCTGACCCTCCAGATTACTCCAGAGTACCTCTGAGGCTACATGATATCCTTGAAGGAGTTGTAAAGCCTTATCTGTTGCAGTGTTGATCTCTGAACAACCCATCCTAACCCTAAACAGTCTGCCTTGAGAGGGTGCGTCAGTTTTGTTGTCAGATTTGGTTGGAATAGAGTAAAGAGCAGTGTAGTGGACTCAGGGTAGCAAAGCCTGAGGAGCCATAGCACTAGTTAGGAGGGAAATGCCCGTATTGACAAAGGCACTAAACAATATACAATGTGCAAGCTAAACAAGTGGTTAAGGCTGGGGAGCTGAAACCAAGGAACTACCTGCTATTTATACTAAGTCCAGATGCACACAGACCACCTCCAGGGCATAGGGAAATACTAAATAAGGAATAGGGCATAGGGCATGCTTACTGAGAGTATGACCAATGGACCATGCAGATAAGATATGTAGAATGGAGAGGCTATGTGGAATGGAAATCAAGGGTCTAGAGTAAGTGGAGATTAGACCATGCCCTCAACCATGAGGCTGAGGAGATCCCATCTGGATCTCTGCCACAGATCAGATCCATTAATCTAGATCAGATGTCATCTAGATCCAATCAGGAGATACCTTTATCTGAGATGCTAGATCCAACCCTATAAGCTGTGTTCCAAATCCAAGGGGAACTCTGAATAAACAACTCAACCATATCCTAGGGTTTATCCTTGTTTGGCAATAAAGTCTCATGGTCATGTGCTTGTCATGTGACTCTTTTGCTAGTGAATGTTACATTTGTAACATTATCCCCATAACTAGGCTTGACTCTCCTTATCCTGCCTGTCCCTCCTGTTGTTAAAACTTTCCATTCTTCTAAAAGAGACTGTTAAAACCTATACCAAGATGAGTATACTTTTAACCAGTTCCTCTTTTTTAAATGAAACCCTTGACACTGGAGGTAGATCAGAACTTCAGGTGCTCTGGAGAATTCTGGGGAAATCTAGGAAGAGTTTCAATGGTCAAATGGGACTTGGCTTTACCTTATGGGGTGCACCCTTGCACTTCTCCATTGTCCTGATTTACATAGATGTTGGAGTGGGTAATAAGGCTGTCTCTATGCTCAACAGGAGGGACAGGCAGGACAAGGAGAGTCAAGCCTAGTCATGGGGATGAGGCTTTATGACTCCTTTGAGGATATTGCATAGCCTCAAAGGTATTCTGGAGTAATCCAGAGGGTCAGAGTGAGCTCAAGGGCTTGTGCAGTGTAAGGATGATGACAAGAGGGTTCTGGTGTTTTTGTCAATATTTGTACTGAGGTACAAGATACAGAACTACAGTACTTATACCTCAGAGAGGCAGAACTATCTAGGAGTGTAATGAAATGAGACAGGTGCAAACTCAAAAGTGAAGCAAATGTCTAGATATCTAGGAAATGAATGGAGATGTCAGGAAGATCATGTTCAATCATGTCAGACTGAAACTGAAGGGTGACAGGATGAAACAGGGAAGAGCAAGGAACAGGAATGGAACAGGAATAGTAACCATAATGGTAATGGTAATGGACCAGAAATAGTAATGGAG
>JBBPKN010002051.1:0-10016 GCA_038089275.1 Pulveroboletus cf. rosaemariae
TGGTAATTTATATTTCTATCAAAGGAAAAAATGGAAAATGGCACAGAGAACGTATTAACACTTATGTTTTGTCTTTGGGAAGTTTGGATTTACTTATAGGATATGATTGGTTTGCAAGGCATAACTCAGAAATAGATTGGGTTAACAAGACAATCAATTTTCCTCGATGTTCCTCTAACTGTGAAACTCATTTGATCTCTAGAAGAGTAACAGCGGAGGAACAAAGCCAATTGGAAAAAGAATTGCCAAAAGAATTGTGGAAGTTCATCACAGTCTTCTCACAACATGAATCAGAATGGATGCCAACAAGAAAACCATGGGATCATGGAGTGGAATTAAAAGAAAATTTCATTCCAAAGAAAGGATGCATCATTCCTCTAGCACAAGCTGAAATGGATGAAGTACGGGGTTTCATTGACAAGGAAATGAAGAAGGGTTATATACATCCCTCCAAGTCACCTCAAACTTCACCCATATTTTTTATTAGCAAAAAGGATGGTGGAAAACGGATGGTAATCAACTATAGGTATTTGAATGAGTATACCATCAAAAACAATTATCCTTTGCCTTTGATTTCGACATTGATTGATACGCTAAATGGAGCAGATTTATTTACCACTCTAGATCTGTGATGGGGGTATAACAACATTCATATGAAAGAAGGTGATAAGTGGAAAGGGGCATTTACAACACCCATTGGTGCATATGAGCCTTTGGTAATGTATTTCGGGATGTGCAATTCCCCGAGTATGTTCCAGGCCATGGTAAATGACATTTTCCATGACATGTGGGAACATGTTGTCATTTATATTGATGACATCATGATTTTTACCAAAGGAAAAGACAGATTGCAACATCTAGAAATAGTTGCAGAAGTTTTAGGTTGTCTTCGTGACCACGATCTCTTCTTGAAGCCATCAAAGTGTCACTTCACTCAAACTCAAGTGGATTATTTGGGCATGGTTGTATCTAAAAAGGGGGTACAGATGCAACTAAACAAGACTAGTGCTGTTCGGAGTTGGCCTATTCCGAAAACAGTTAAGCAAGTACAAGCTTTTCTGGGCCTAGCCAATTACTATTGGCAATTTGTACCAAATTTCGCTGATATTGCCAAACCCCTCACTTCCCTTACAAAGAAGGATACTTCATTCCAATGGACATTGGCCTGCATGACAGCGTTTGTTCGTCTAAAAGACATTCTCACATCCGATCCCCTTCTTTGTTATCCCGATTCCTTGAAACCTGTTCACATAGAAACCGATGCCTCTGATGTCGCCATGGGGGCTGTGCTGTCTTACCAGCATGAAGACAGACTCTGGTAACCTGCTGCATATATTTCACACTCTTTGGATGAAGCAGAATGCAATTACCCCATCTATGACAAAGAGTTGCTTGCTATTATTTGGGCGCTGAAAGATTGGCATCACTATTTAATTGGTTGTGATTCTGTTGAGATCTGGACAGATTACAAGAATCTCGAATATTGGAAACAGCCTCAAGATCTCTCTGCTCATCAAGCTAGGTGGCAGATGGTTTTAGCCGAATTCAACTTTAAATTATGTTACAAACCGGGTTCTTCAAATGGACAAGCTGATGCACTCTCCTGAAGACAGGACCATTTCAATAATAAACCGGACATAAATAAACAAATCATCATGCTTCCTCAGGATGTTTTTCAACAGGTTCTTTCTCTTTCTTCTTTTTTCTTTTCTTGTGTACAACAAGCATCAGTGGACTTACAGCTTCCTTCCCACTGGTGTTATAGTTCAGAACAATGCATTTATTTAAATGGACAAAAACAAGTTTTTGTTCCGGAAGAGCTACGTACCGAAGCTCTTAATTTATTTCACTCTTCACCCTTAGGTGGACATGCTGGAAAAAACCGTACAAGCCAGCTTTTATCTCGATATTATTATTGGCCAGGTCTCAATGAAGATATTGCACATTTCATTTCTCATTGCTCCACATGTGCAACATCCAAGGGATCAGAAATGGTCATTCCTGTTTGTCCTCTTCCTGTTTCTTCTTCTCCTTGGACAGATATTTCGGTTGATTTCATAACGGGACTTCCAAAGTCAAAAGGTTTTGATGCTATTATGGTTACAGTGGACCATTTCTCGAAAGAAGTTGTTTTTGTTCCTTGTTTTTCTTCTCTTTCTTCTCTTTACATTGCAGAACTTTTTCGGGACCATGTATGGTCAAGACACAGACTACCAAGCACTATTGTTTCAGATCGGGGACCCCAATTCATATTGGAATTTATATTGGAATTAAATGGAATTCTGCAGATCAAGCAGAAACTATCTATGGCTTATCATCCAAGAATGGACGGACAGACAGAACGGATAAATTGGGAATTAGAATAATACTTGAGGAACTTCATAGCAAAACGGCAGAACACATGGGCAGATTGGCTCAAAATAGCAGAATATCATCATAACAATTCATATTCAACTTCTACAAACACTTTGCCATTTGAAATAATGAAAACGTACCATCTGCGGCTCAGTTTTGAGCCTCCCACAGCAGATAATCTGCCTTCTCATTTTCTATGAGAAATATCTAAATCATTTAAAGAAGTCAAGGAAGCCTTAGAAAAAACAAAAAAATGCATGGAAAAGCAGAATATGCACAGCATGCCTACATATCAGAAAGGCCAGCAAGTTCTGCTCTCCATGAAGAATCTTACGCTTCCTTATCCCTCTAAGAAATTGACTAAGAAGTGGATAGGACCATTTGAGATCTTAGAAGTTATTCCACATGCAGTTCATCTGCGTTTACCAAAGACAATGCGGATTCATCCAACTGTCAATATTTCTTGAATCAAACCATATCTTCCATCCCTTTGTGGTCAAGATATTCTTACCCTGGATCCAGTTATTATTACAGAGGAAGGTCATGCAGAATATGAAGTGGATCACATTGTGAATTCAAGAGTTCATAAAGGAAAGCTCGAATATCTGGTTTATTGGACTGGATATGGTGAAAACGATTGTACTTGGCAAACAAAAGATGATTTAGCCAATTCACCAGAGCTCATTGAAGAATTCCACAAGCTTCATCCTTCTGCACCACGACGCCTCTTTACCACCAACCTCACATCTTTCTGTTCTTTATTTTCGCCATATGAAAACCACACTGATCAAGTTCCTCTTTCCATATCTCATCTGGAATCCTTGATCTAAAAAGGGGGTAGTGTTATAGTTCGCTTTTTCAAATTTTGATCACATGATCTTATCTTATCTTTCCATGTGGTTATCTAATCTTTTATCTTATCGGGTCACATGACAGGTCACATGACAGGTCTAGACCCAGGGCATAGGGTTAGCCTCATGTCTTCAGACCACATTTCATTTCTGTCTTCTTCCATTTCAGAAGCATCTTTTCCTTTCAGCTGATTGGCTATTTTCACGGTGTCTTCTCTTCCATTTGATGGTGCCTCAGGGTCTGTGGGAGAATTCCCATCAGGATCTTGGTCCATGCACTGTTCTGTACTGTATAAATACTATAGCCTTAGCATGTCTCAAGCCCCAGTCTTGAGCACTTGTATCTTTACTGCAGGTGGCCTCACTAGTGGCTTCTTTTTCCTATATCATTCTTGCCTTACCCTTGATTGGGTTTGTTTCTCTATTTGCACTTCATTCGAAACCGAGACCGTAACACCTCCACAGCTCACATTTGATCAGAAGGTTGTGATATTCAAGAGTTATGTCAATTAGGCTGACTGAGTAATGCTTAATTTTATCCTCAAGATTAGATGTTCAGAGCATCAAGGATCTCTACTTCATGATGCTTTTCAGTGTCATGAATGTATCTCAAGGCTTTACTCTTTCTGTGAAGAAAGAGTTTAAATTTCAGAGTTCACAAGATATTTCAAGGAAAAGATTTGATCAATTCATTAAAATCAGAGGAATTTTTTTCTGATAGGTTTATCATCTCTCCTCACTCTTTCAGTTCTTTCAGTGTTTATTGGAATGCCTCACCTGAAGAGGGGATAATAGGAGTGGAGACATAGTCAAAACAACAAGGAAATACAACAAAGGAACTAAGTCAATTCCAAGGAATTATTTTTGTGACAATTTTTCATTCAGAGCTATACATTTCTTTTCTCTTTTTCTTTCTTTTCCTCAGAGTTTCAGAGTTATTTATCATACAGGATGAAGCCAGAACCAATGATGGGTTGGTGTTTATACCTAGTTAAGAACTTATTTAGCATTTCAGGCAATCTAGAGTTTTATCCTGAAGAGGAGATAGTGTTATGAATAAACAGTTCAGATGCACAAGAGTCACATGACAAGCACATGACCATGAGACTCCTATGCCATATTGAGCCAAACCCTAGGCTATGGTTAGTTGTATTCAGAGTATACCTTGACTAAAGGGTTAGCACAGAATTAGCAGCAGATCTTAGATAATGGTATCTTCTGATTGGATATAGATGACATCTGATCTTGGATCTTAGATCTGGATCTAGATTGATGGATCTGATCTGTGGCAGAGATCCAGATAGGATCTCCTTAGCCTCCAGGCTAAGGTGCTGTATTCATATCCATTAACCCTGCAGTTTTTCCTTCCATTCCATTACTTTTCTTCCATTCAGACCCTTGATATGCATGGCCACTTTAGTCATACCCTTTACCCTCACCCTATGCCCAGTTACCTTTTTAGTATTTATCCCAGCCAGGCTTGGTGGTCTGTGTACTATCCTAGATAGTATAAGTAAACTGCCCATATAGCTTTTAGCTCCCCAGCTTTGAGCACTTGTCTTACTTGTGTAGCACTCTAGGCACCAATACTAGCTTGTATTTGGACCCAGCTCCTCTGGCCTAGCTACCCAGAGCATCTTCCCTTTTCTTAAGTCCTAATTTACCTTTAGTGACAGACCTCTATTATTTACACCCATATTCTTTCTATTGACACTAATATCAACACTGACACAACCTCAAGGAGACACCAGGTTAGGGTTAGACCACTCCTTATCCACAGTCTGACATTGCAACTATAACAGATTGGAGGTAATCCCAGGAAGGATTATACTTGGGATTATTCTAGATTTCATGTAGTTATTGTATGAATTCTTGTATGCAGGGTGAATCTATGAGAATCCTAACCCTAACTCTTGACCAGGGTTCCTAGACTGTTCCTGTAGAGCTTTTGTGGCTAGTGGCCCCTAACTAGGCAAGAAAAGAAAGAAATGAGTTTTTACAAGGATATAAAAGGATAAATCTTGCCCAGGCCTAAGAGAGTGACTTCTTAGGAATTACTTGTGAAAGTCTAACCTAGAGCTCAAGTGACTAAGACTAGGGAGACTAGTCCTTGCCCCTTTTACCCCTTATATATTTCAGGGACTGGTGCACAGTGTTATAGTTCGCATTTTTTCACTTTTTGATCACATGACTTTATCTTATCTTTTCACGTGGTTATCTAATCTTTTATCTTATCAGGTCATGTGATGGGTCACATTACTGGTCTAGACCCAGGGCATAGAGTTAGCCTCATGTCTTACAGCTGTTGTTAATCTCCATTGTTCTTCCATTCCAGAAGCATCACTTCTTTTCAGCCATTGGCTATTCTCATGATGTCTTCTTTTCTTTTTGATGGTACCTCAGGGTTCATGGGAATTCTCCCATCAGGGTTTTGGTCTGTGCACCTTTCTGAATAGTATAAATACTGTAGCCTTAGCACATCTCAAGCCCCAGTCTTGAGCACTTGTATCTCTAGTACAGTGGTCTTACTATTGACTTCTATTCTTGCTTTACTCTCATCTTATTGACACTGACATCATTGCCCTTGATTAGGGTTTATCACTCATGTTATTACATACTGACATTGCCAACTGTAACACTTGCTCAAGACTACCTGTACTAGTTAAGGGTGCATACTGCACAATGTCACTTCTATGAAAAAGGAATATTTGTGGGGATACAAAGAACAGTTGAAGAATTTCATTTTTGAGGCAGTTCTTGGATTTGAGGATGACAAATTTGGTAGACAATCCTTTCAGCACAGATTTGATGCCTTTGACAAACAAACAAGAAAAGATTTTGTGAAGAAAAGAGGCAGAGATAGAAAAGTTGCAGTATCAGATCATCTACATTCACTTTGCCCCTCTCACAGCTTAAAAACCATTTCATGACTTTCCCAAACAGTAATCCAAGGTGTCCAACTTCAACCCTTATGCCAGTAGCTCCCAAGAAGAAGAATTGACCAAGCTAGGTTTGATCCTATCAGAGCCCATCCCTCTTGAAACCAAACCCCAGTCATCACACCACCAGCCCCTCTTCTACCCATTAACCCATACTACACATGGGATGACTATGAGTGGGGAACTTGGAGATATAATGTGACAACTGGTAAAAGAACTTACCAAGACAGCAGGATTGAAGAAGATTGCTAATCCTGGGAATTGGAATGGGGAAAAAAAAACATGGAGAAAATGGTTCACCAGTATGTCAGTTTGGCATGCTGAACAAAAGTGGAGGAATACTAGGGAGCAGTCAGCAGCCATATTATCAAGATTGGAAGGAAGGGCCAAAGGATATATGCAAATTATAATGGAGAAATTCATCAAGAAGGAAGAAGAATACTATGAAAGATCGGATGAAAGTACAAGGCAGTGGGGAATAGATGCATGGCTGGACTTCACAGGAATGGCCAAAGAATTATGCAAGTATTTTCACATCGATGAACTAACATATGAAGCTTTGAAAAAGATTGAAGCACTGTGGCAGAAGAACTCAGTGGATAAATATTTACAGGAGTTTGAAGTATTGAGAGTGGATGTCAAGATCAGTGATGATCATGTGGTCAAGCTAATGTGATCACAGATTCATTATAGGCTATATCAGCAGATCTGCATGCAGGGCATGACAGATGACTTGGCAGAACTGGCAACAATGGTTCAAAGGATCAGAAGATCTTTCAAACAAATGGCTATCAAAAGAAACACTCCCACTTTCATGCCAAGATTTAATCCTCCAAACTATTGACCTATCTATAATCCCTCACAACCTACACCTCCATGTTTTTCAGCAGTAGGCACTCAACCTGGGCATGGTACACCCATGGACATAGACCACCAAGCCATGATGCAAGTTTGAACTTGCTTCAAATGCAGCAAACCAGGGCACATGGCAAGAGATTGCTGTGGGGTTTTCAATTCAGCAGCACTGCAGCCCTCAAATAATTTCAGCAAGGGTCCCCAGCCTCAGGGACAGCAACAGAGGCAACAAGGTATACAGGGGCAATATGTGCAACCTGTTAAATTTTCAGAGTTTTCTCCACCTGATGCAAATGGTTGGCAAATGGTGGAACCAGTCTCCATTAGGCCAGTATACAACATGGCAGATGCTGCAAGGTTCCAGGAGATCCCAGCAGCATCATGGGGAAGTATGGATGAGGCTCATGCATATTTCCAAGATGTCTTTGAGATAGAATGGAAACAGAAGGAGGCAGTGGAAAAAGCTTAAGGGACTCTGTTAGATTAGAAACAGAACTCCCAGTATGCAATTCTTTTTCTTCTTGTTCATTTAATGTTTGTACCATGAAATGGAATCAAAGTGTTTCTTCTGTGATGGCATATCATTTGAGCATGGCCCTGGAAATAGGGTGCTTAATTCCATCTGACAATATTAACAGACATTTATTTGCAATAGGAAGTGAAGAAAGAAAAGATCTAGTCAAACTATTTAATCAAAAAGAATGAGATGAATTAGAGGTAAGTGTCAAAATAAACAGTGAAGTTAGAGGAAAAAATGGTTTAAAGATGGAATCATGTGGACTAACCTTTGCAATTGTGGATTCAGGAGCATCAGTGATGTTTATAGATCAAAAATTTGTGTGGAAACATGGTTTGTATGAGAAAAATATGCCTAAACTGCTAACAGTATACAATGCAGATGAAACAAAGGGTAATATTGGAAAAATCGCTCACTATGTGATTATTTATATAGCTATAAAAGGAAAAAATGGGAAGTGGTATTGGGAAAGAATTAATGCCTATGTCTTTTCTTTAGGAACCCTAGACCTTCTCATAGGTTACAATTGATTTGCAAGACACAATCCAGAAATTGATTGGATAAAGAAGACCATTGACTTTCCTAGGTGTTCAGCAGATTATGACATGCACTTGCTGTCATGACAAGTTTCTGAAGAAGAACAATCTCAATTAAAAAAGGAGGTACCAAAAGAATTATGGGAATTTATTCCGGTTTTTTCACAGCATGAATCAGAATGCATGCCTATCCAAAAACCCTGGGATCATGCAGTGGAGTTAAAAGAGAACTTTATACCAAAAAAGGGTCGTATTATTCTGCTTTCAAATGAAAAAAGGATATATTCGATCCTCCAAGTCACCACAAACATCACCAGTCTTCTTTATCAGCAAGAAAGACAGTGGTAAAAGAATGGTAATCAATTATTGGTATTTAAACAATTATACCATTAAAAACAATTATCCTCTACCCTTGATATCAACACTGATTGACAGGCTAAATGGTGCTGATATATTTACCACTCTAGATCTTAGATGGGGATACAATAACATTCATATGAAAGAAGATAACAAATGGAAAGAAGTGTTCACAACACCAATAGGGGCTTTTGAGCCTCTGGTAATGTACTTCAGCATGTGCAACTCACTGAGTACTTTTCAGGCAATGGTTAACAATATTTTCCACAATATGTGGGAACATGTAGTCATCTATATTGATGATATCATGATCTTTACCAAGAACAAGAATCATAATCAACATCTGGAGATAGTTGCAGAAGTTTTAGGTTATCTTTATGACCATGACCTCTTCTTAAAGCCATCCAAGTGTCATTTTACTCAGGAACAAGTTGACTATCTGGGCATGGTTGTATCTAAAAAGGGGGTACAGATGCAACTAAACAAGACTAGTGCAGTTTGAAATTGGCTGATTTTAAGAACTGTTAAACAAGTTCAGGCCTTTTTAGGATTAGCTAATTATTACCAAAGATTCATACCAAACTTTGCTAATATTGCAAGACCCCTAAATTCCCTCACAAGAAAAGACATCAAATTTGAATGGATATTGGCATGCATGGCAGCCTTTGTTTGTTTAAAGGAAATCCTTATCTCTGAACCACTCTTGTGTTACTCTGATTCCTTTAAACCTGTACACCTTGAAACAGACACTTCTGATGTCACCATTGGAGCAGTCTTATCCTATTAACAAGAAGATGGACTTTGGTGACCTGCTGCTTATATTTCCCACTCTTTGAATCCAGCAGAATTGAATTATCCAATCTATGACAAAGAGTTACTGGCTGTTATTCATGCTCTTCACAATTGGCATCATTATTTAATAGAGCAGGACTTCTTTGAGATCTGGATGAATCACAAAAATCTGGAGTATTGAAAGAAACCATAGGATCTATCTCTGAGGCAAGCTAGATGGCAAGCCACTTTGGCAGAATATAATTTCAAGATGTGTTATAAACTGGGTTCAACTAATGGAAGAGTGGATGCTTTATCCAGAAGACAGGACCATTTTGAAAACAAACTGGAACTGAATAAACAAATTGTCATGCTTCCTTCTCATATTTTTCACTGCATTATTTCTCTTTCTTCTTCCTTTTTCTCTCATGTACAACAAGCATCAGTGAACTTATGTCTTCCTTCCAACTGGTGTTATAGTTCAGAAAACAAGATCTATTTAAACAAAAGAAAACAAATATTTATTTCTGAAGAATTACATATAGAAGCTCTTAATTTGTTTCATTTATCTCCTTTGGGCAGTCATGCAGGTTAAAACCATATCAAGCAACTTTTATCTCAATATTATTATTGGCCAGGCCTCAATAAAGATGTCACATCTTTTGTGTCTCATTGTTCAACATGCACTACATTCAAGGGATCTGAAACCATTATTCCAATTCACCCTCTTTCTATAGTCTCATCTCCATGAGAAGATATTTCAGTTGATTTTATTACTGGACTTTCAACATCAAAAGAATTTGATGCTATCATGATGGTAGTTGATTGGTTTTCA
>JBBPKN010002052.1:0-10014 GCA_038089275.1 Pulveroboletus cf. rosaemariae
ATAAGTAATTTACTTTGTAAAAAGGGATTTTATAATGGTATTAGTGGAAATAAAGTGATATTGTTGTTTGTCTATACCATTTAAGTCATTATATACATCACCTGATCAATAAATTGTATCAGAACATCTCAAAATATGTCAATTTCACATATTTTTACACTAAATTTCAAAATTAATTTAATAACATGTTAAATTAAACTGTCTGTATCTCCATGGATACATGTCCAAATTACATAATTCTTTTTTTTGTGTTGCCCTTGGCATGTTCTTCCCATGGTCTCCATATATATTGGCCTTATTTGTTCTTGTTGGTAAGCTATTAAACAAACATTCAAAAATTGCAAAATTTTGAATTAATTTTGAAAGTCACTGTATAAAAGAGGATTCAAGTGAAGTGGAATAAAATACCAGCTGAGAAGTGTCATAAGTTAATTGAAAGTATGCCCAGAAAAATTCAGGCAATACTTAGAGCAAAAGAAGGTGTTATGGTGTCAATTTCTAAATGACCCATCCTAACCCTAAATGGTCTGCCTTGATAAGGTGCATTGGTTTCATTGTCAGATTCAGATTGAATAGAATAAGAATGATATATGGACTCAGGTTAGCAAGGCCTGAGGAGCCATTCTCACTAGTTAGGAGAAAAAAGACTGTATTAAAGAAGTTATGGTTTCAGTATAAGGATAACAGGTGATTAAGGCTGGGGAGCCTTAATCAAGAAACTACCTACTATTTATACTATAGCCAATGGTGCACAGATCACCTAGTCTCTCCAGCACATTACCATAAATAGGAATAGGGCATAGAGTGAGGGTAAAGGATATTAACAATGGGCTATGCAGATAAGGGATATATTAGGAAAAGGCTATGTAGAATGAAAGATCAGGGTTTAGGGTGAGCAGAGATTAAACCATGCCCTCAACCATGAGGCTGAGGAGGTCCTATCTAAAGATCTGCCACAGATCAGATCTGACCCTTATCTAGATTGAGATCCAGATTCATTGGAGATTAGATTGAAAGATGCATCTGTCATCTGAGATACTAGATCCAACCCTATAAGCTGTGCTCAAATCCAAGGGGAAACTCTTAAGAACAACTCAACCATATCCTAGGGTTTATCCTTGTTTGGCAATAAAGTCTCACAGTCACATAAATACCAAAAGTAAAAAAATATTGCAAGAAGGTAACTGTTTTGTAATGGCTATATCTCAGCAGCCCCTGAATGGAATCACATAACTTAGGGGTTAATTATGTAGCCAAGAGTATGTATAGTAATTTGTCTTTCTAAAGCTAAGCAAAATTCCCACACTGAATTGAGGTTAAATATTGCAATGGTTTTTTCAGTTCCTATATAGTCCAGAATAATAATTAGATGTTATTGAAAACCATTGCAATACTCTACAGAAAGGAAGTCACCTCTTTATATAGATTGTAGCTAGAGTATGACATATGTCTCTTATAATGCAACTTCTGACATTATAATGAGTATAATGAGTTTCTGATGTATGCAATTTATGACATGTGTGGTTGTTATATTTCATACCTCCAACCCAATTCTGACCCAATTCCAACCCAGCTTATGACTGGTCCTCATACCCAGTAAGCTACTCTAGCCCTATGACTCCCCTCCAGGTAACTCTGGCCCTCCATCACCATTCTAGTCTACTCCAGCTTTACATGTATGCTTTCCACCCCTTTATCAGTATATGCTCCCCCAGCTCTCTGCTCCCACTCTGCCCTATTCCATTTTCAGTTCTACTTTAGTCCCAGTTAAATACTATCTTAGTTCAAGTTCATCATCTCCAGACAGTTCTAGTATAACTCTGTTACCATTCCCACTCTTATTTACTATTACTAGTATTGTTACTATTCTTGTTCTATTCCTGTTCCTTGTTTCCCCTTGTTTCATCCTATCACCCTTCAGTTTCAGTCTGATATGATTGGACATTGTCTTTCCTAACATCTCCATTCATTTCCTAGATATTTAGACATCTGCTTTACTTCTGAGTTTGCATCTGTCTCACTTCACTATACTCCTAGATAAGTTCTGCCTCTCTGAGGTATAAGTACTATAGTCCTGTATCTTGTACCTTAGTACAAATATCAACATAAATACCCCCTTGTCATTATCCTTACTCTGATTGAGCCCTTAGGCTTACTTTGACTCTCCAGGTTACTCTGGAGAATCTCTGGGACCAAGTAATATTCTTGAAGGAGTCATAAGGTCCCACCCCTATGACTAGGCTTGACTCTCCTTATCCTGCCTGTCCCTCTTGTTAAGCACTGAGACAGTTCTCTTTCCCACCTCTAACATCTATGTAAATTGAAACACCAGAAAGTGCAAGGGTACACCACATAAGATAAAGCTGAGTCCTGTCCAATTAACTAACCCTTCCCAAATCCCTCTGAAAGTCTCCAGATATCCCTGGAGTTTCTGAAGTATGACCTTTCCTCAGATTCATGCACCACTAAGGCACTGGAACTTGACCTTTGCCCCCTAGCAACAAGGGCTTTATTTAGGAAGGAGATTAGTATACAGTTTAACAGTTCATTCATACTTGGTATAGGTTTTAACAGTGGTCCATGATAAGTCAATGTGCAAGAGCAAATGTGTGCATATTGCACCCTTCCATACTATGAAGCAAAAGCCTGGTGTTCCCAATGATCTAAAGCAGCACAATTGCAAAGTTGTTTGTATATAAGCCATTCATCATCCTCAGGTCCATAGTTAAGCCAGTGCATGAGGTATTGTTATTCACAGCCAATGCATCATTCATCAAGAATGTGATCAATTTTGGTTTCTTCAAGGCCCTCTGATGTTAAAATGGGGGTGGGGTAATTGTGGTATCACAAGGGAAATGTGTAAAAATCATTTGAATGGTATCTGCATAGTTGGCTAACATGAAAGGTGGGATAAATGCATGATGTGGAAGAAAGTGCAAGAATATATGTGAAGATTTTAGAATGCACCTTGGTAATGGTGAATGGGCCATTATATCAAGGCATGAGCTTGGCAACACAATGAGCATCTTTTTGCAGGTAGTCATAATAACAGTGTTGAATAGACAAAAGAACAAGATTGCCAACAGAAAAAGTGGATTCAGGTGAACAGAAGGGATTGACATGGAAGGCTTGCTTGATTTTTGCATAAAGAAGGTTATCTTGAGCATTACCAAGTTGTGCCTGCATGGTAAGCAGCAGATGAGAGGCATCTAGTGAATTGAATTCATTAGCATGAAGATTAGAGGAGATAGGAGGAAGAATACAAGGGCTGTGCCCTAAATGGAGTTGGAAAGGAGTATATCTGGTACTGGCATTGAGGGTGTTCATGAGATGGAAGCACACATGGGAAAGGGCTTTGACCCAACTGGTTTGGTTGTGATTGATAAAAAACTAAAGGCACTGAATGACTATTTTGTTAGTACATTCACTGATGCCATCAGTTTGAGGGTAATAAGCTGTGGACATTTCAAGGGAAATGCCAGTAAGTTTATGCAATGAATGACAGAAGCTAGAAAAAAAAAAGCTTATCACAATCAGAGATAATCTCAAGTGGTAAGCCATTTTTGCAGTACCAGTGGTCAAAAAACAATTGTGGTAGTTCATGAGCTGAGAGGAAGTCAGTACAAGGAATAAGATGAACATCTGCCTAAAGACAATCTGTAATAGAGAGAATCATGTTGAATCCATGATCAAAAGGTAGGGGCCCAATAAAGTCCATGGCAATAGAGTTTCTGTGTTGATCAGGTACTGGGAGAGAATGCAGGGGACCAGTGGATGGAGAATATCAGCAGGGAAGTAATCTGAGTATTCATGTTTAAGATGTTGATCCTGATATATGAGGTCAGCAAAAACCTGTTCACAAAGGGTAATAGCAGCAATCTAAGTATTGATAGCTTGAATTGTGAAGGAAAGTGAAGTATTTGTTGAGAACTGGTCAATAACCTGTTGGAGAGAAGGGAGAATGCAATTCAGTGTAGTAATAACCAATCACTTTTGATAAGAAAAGAGAGTAGGAATATTGTGTTAACACCTGGATGAGGCAGAAGAAGGCATTGGATTTAACAAATCATAGCCATAGATTTTGGAAATGCAAGTACAGAGTTCATGATTGTCATATCCCAGACCTCTGACCCAAATTCCGACCCAGCTTACAATTGGTCTTCACACCTAGTAAGCCACTCCAGCCCTCTGACTTCCCTCCAGGCAACTCCAGCCCTTCATTACCATCCCAGTCTCTTCCAGTTACACATGTACACTTCCCTCCCCTTAGCATTATATGCTCCCCTGGGCTTTCACTCCCACTCTGCCCTATTCCACTTCCAGTCTATCTCCACTTCCATTAAGTACTACTCTAGTTCCCCTTTGTCATCTCCAGACTATCCCAATATAACTCCATTACCATTCCCAGTCAGCTACCATTACCATCATTGTTACTATTCCTATTCTGTTCTTATTCCTTGCTCTCCCCTGTTTCATCCTGTCACCCTTCAGTTTCAGTCTGACATGATTGGACATTGTCTTCCTAACATCTCCATTCATTTCCTAGATATCTAGACATCTGCTTCGCTTCTGAATTTGCATCTGTCTCATTTCATTACACTTCTAGATAGTTCTACCTCTCTGAGGTATAAGTACTGTAGTTCTGTATCTTGTACCTCAGTATGAATATCAACAGAAACACCCTCTTGTTGTCATCCTCACTCTGATTGAGCCTTTGGGCTCACTCTGACCCTCTGGGTTACTCAGGAGTTTTCAGCATTAAAGTCATTATGGCTTAATGTTGACTTGAGATAAGCAACAACTTTACTGTTGTTACTACCCCTATCCAACCTGAGTCCTCTGACTCACTCTGACCCTCTGGCCCTGCTGGAGATTATGATCAGCCTATTGGCTACCTTCTATAAGTCTTGATAACTCCACTTCTTAAAACTGGACTTGACACTCTTTGCCTTGTCTGTCTCTCTTGTTGAGCTCTAAGCAAGCTCTCCTCTGCTATCTCTGGCCTGTCACACATCAGGACACCAAGGCTATGCCAGGGCACTAAAGCCAAGTTCTGTTTGATGAAGAACCTGCTACTTAACTACTTGATCATTTTTGGAAATCTCCGGAAATCTCTGGAGACCTCCAGAGCTTATATCTCCTTCCAATGAACTCCAACCTAGTAGTAGTAGTAGCAGTATTTGGGTTTTGATAATCTGTTACCTGAGTATGAATATCAACAAAAACACCAGAAAATCCTCTTGTCATCATTCTTACTCTGCTCAAGCCTTGGACTCACTCTGACCCTCCAGATTACTCCAGAGTATCTCCAAGGCTACATGATATCCTTGAAGGAGTCGTAAAACCTCACCCCCATGACTAGGCTTGACTCTCCTTGTCCTGCCTGTCCCTCCTGTTGAGCATAGAGACAGTCTTATTATCCACCCTGACATCTATGTAAATCAGGACAATGGAGAAGTGCAAGGGCATACCCCATAAGGTGAAGCCAAGTCCTGTTCAACCATTGAAACTCTTTCTAGATTTCCCTAGAACTCTCCAGAGCACCCAGAATTCTGATCTACCTCCAGCATCAAGAGTTTCATTTAAAAAAGAGGAACTGGTTAAAAGTATACTTGTCTTGGTATAGGTTTTAACAGTCTCTTTTAGTAGAATGGAAAGTTTTAACAATGGTCAACTAACAACTTATTATAAGAAAGAAAAGATGTATCCAACAGGATAGGAGCACACAAGTTATATGCCACAATGGCATGAACAGCTTTCAAACAGAAGCATAAATTGGGAGACAAATAGACTAGGTAAACAAAATTGTAAAAAGTGGTTCTCTCATTGTTTCTTTCTGACATTGCCAGTGAAACAGGAAGAGGAGCAGGCAGTGGATGAATGTGAAGTCCAAGCTATGCAACAAGAAAATCATTAATAAGAACTAAAGGTAATCCATGATCAATTATAGCATTTACAGAAATAGAAAAGGGAATGAAGGAACTGTTAACAAGATAGGTTTATGTTATAAATGTTTCAACATACTCCAGAGTGAACAGAGCTTGGCTTCACCTTATGTGATGTGCTCTTATGCTAGTACTGAGTGCCCCAATTTATGGAGGGATTAGAAACTATTAGAGGTCTGGAATTAGCCATAGGGCTTTTTTCTAACAAGAGGCATGACATTAAGTTGTGGAGTAAGTTGAGGGACTTAGAGTAGAGTACAATGTCAAGTTGTGAGGCAGAAGAGGTCTGGGGGAAATCATAACATCATATTATGGTTGATATTTGTTATGATCCTCAGTATCAGACTTGGTATGAGGAGAGGATAAACTCTAATCCCAATGACCTTGGGATTGTGCCAATGTCAATATCAGTATAGAATAGAAGAATGGAGGGTAAATGATAGATGCCTGACCCTAGATGTAGTGCAGGACTTAAGAGGAAGGAATACTCAGGGTAGCTAAGCCTGAGAAGTGAAGTCCAAATACTAGCTTGTCTATTGAAATGCCTAGATGGCTAAACAAACAAGTGCTCAAAGCTGGGGAGCTAAGAGCTACATGAACGGCCTATTTATACTATCTAGGGTGGTATACAGACCACCAAGTCTAGCTGGAATAAATACATATATGGTAACTGGGCATAGGGCAAGGATAAAGAGTATGACTAAATGGCCATGCATATCAAGGGTTTGAAATGAAAGAGAAGTATAAAAATGGAAAGGAAGACTGCAGGGTCAATGGATATGAAGACAGTACCTTAGTCTTGAGGCCAAGAAGATCCCATCTGGATCTCTGTCACAGATCAGATCCATCAATCAAGATCTAGATCTAAGATCCAAGATTCGATGTCATCTAGATTAGATCAGGAGATACCTTCCTTTGAAATCCACTGTTAATCCTGTGCTAACCCTTTAGTTGAGGATACTCTGAATAGAACTAACCATAGCCTAGGGTTTGGCTCAATATGGCATAGGAGTCTCATGGTCATGTGCTTGTCATGTGACTCTTGTGCATCCGAACTGTTCATTCGTAACAATATTCAAACTGAAGTACAAAATACAGAACTACAGTACTTATATCTCAGAAAGGCAGATTATCTAAGAAGGAAATGGAGATATGAAAGGAGTTGTCTCATAAGTGAAGCAGGTGCCAATGCATCCTGGATATGAATGGAAATGTCAGAGGAGATAACATCAAATAATGTCAAATTGAAACTAAGTAATGACAGAAAAAAGCATGGCACAAAGAAACAGGAACAGAAAGTGAGATTGGAGGAACAATGGAGTTATATTGGAATGGTACAGAGTTAGCATAGATAATGTTGTAATTAATTGTTAGATAGAAAAAAACAGAGGTAAAGAGAACTAGGAAACATGCAGCTTAAAGCATAAAAGCAACCAGAGTTGTATCAGAGACATAGCAGAGTTGACCTGTTGGCATAGGATATGACAGTTTAACAAAGGTGAGGAATAAAGAAAGGAGTGACACATCCAGTATCACTATTGTTAGTATCTGTGACATCTTCAAGAACAGCAGAAGGCATTGTTACCACAGCTATAGCTTGTGAATAAGTGGGGCAGAAGCATAGAATAAAAGCAGAAGTAAGCATTTTGTACTTTACAGTACTAGAAAATCCATTAGGACAATCTTGGGAACAATATGTCTGAAAAGGCTGGTGACACTTGAAACAACCCTTATTGTCAGTAAGCAGTTTGCATTCTTCCAAGGTGAGTGCAGGAAGTCAAGAACTTGAAGGAGCACCATCAGACATTTTGAAAGGTTGTATTGTGGACTTGTTTAGCATCTAGTGCAAAAACATGCAAACATTGAAACAGTTTTTTGAGCCACTGTCAATGAACAGGTAAAAGAAAAAAGAGTACACAGTGAGATGTTCTTTCATGAAGAATCATCATGTTTAGTACAAAACATGTAATTATTGAAACAGTCTTTTGACTCACTGTATCTAAATAGCCCATTGGAGAAAAATATAGATTGCATTGTACTTTGGTGGAGCATAAGTAAGGATGCAGTAGATCATGAATATGAGAGTTCACTATTGTCATTACCATTGTTACATATACACACCAATTTGACTGACTATATTGGTACTGGTGGTCCAATTCAGGAGGGTCCAGTACCAGACCAATCACTAGTGGGAGTGGCACAGCCACTGCGGCGTAGACCGGGTTCAATGGTTGAAACAGAACTCATCCGTCGAGAGCAATGTCGCTCATTCGTATTTGTCGTGCGCAACGAACTTTGAATGTGTTGGCGCATGTTCGCGGCCTCACAACAGATGCACCAATCCAAACACAGGTAGCGACCAACAAACCGGAGAGTACACAAATTACAGAACCAGTTCACGGCGAGATTTTCACTGCGGATGTGGTCAGTGGCGCACCTGGTATGCACCTCAGCTGTCGTTGTAACAGAATTGACAACTCATTCGTGCTCTAGGTGAGCTTCGTCGTCGCGCAGTACGCATCTACCAGCCCACGCGCAACACCATGCAAAGTGGCTCTGGAAAGTCGGAACGTTGGCGCATCGACTGGGATATCCTCCAGGGTGCCGGTCGCTGGGAAAATCCGTTGATGGGTTGGGCTAGTTCGTGAGTGGTTATTGTGCGAATCCCGGGCAATCTCACCAACCCCCGCGTTAGCGCGGATTACATGCAAGGCACACGCCTCTCGTTCAAGAGTAAGGAGGATGCTATTCATTTCGTTGAGAAGCAAGGTATGTAAAATTTTCTTCCCTGTCTCTCTTGCTGATGTCGCATCATCTGATCCTAGGGTGGGACTACTATGTGTAAGTTTCGACTATCGATTTTGTGTGTTTACGGTTTACCGGTCCTTCTCATGTAGTCAACCGGAGACTGTAAAGAGGATCTCCCCCAAAAACTACTCGGAGAATTTTGTGTACAAACCCCAGAAGCTACGCATCATGCGTACCAAGTAGAGCTCAATATTTCCTTCTGAATGTCACACTACTTCCTATCGTTGAGCTCCTGGGCAGACGTTCTCCGAAGACAGTGAACGATGGTCTGAGCTGAATATGCTCATCCTGCGTCATCGGACCAAATCAAAATTCGGTCAACGATACAACTGACTTGAGCGTCGCAAGAAATCGGAAGCATTGCATTTCTCGGTTGATTTCGAAGGAGTTATCGTACCACAGAAGTTACTCCGTAATCCAAGTTGCTTTTACCCTCTCCTATGTGTCAGTTACCTGGGATCATCAACTGACACTCTACAACCATCCGGACGGATACTGTTCTGAGCTGGAATGCAACGTGGACTGTAGGTGCCGTTGTCTAGTGCTTTGTTGTAGTCGATGCCAGTCTCCCGTTTTTGCTGTAGCAGCCACGAGGTATGCAACACGGTGAATTCCGCGTTGCGAGACTCTGAAACTGGGACCGCTCACGACTACAGACACCGACAATATTTAACCCAGTCCCATTCGTTCAAGGATGACGGGACACAAGTTCCGGCTTTGGAACTCAACTGTTGCCTATGTGCAGTAAATTGTGCCTATGTAGACCCCTTGATAGGAACCGAGACCGTCGAAAACTCTTGAGCACTACCAAACAATAGTGAATAAGACGTGAGCTGTCGTATTATTGTATCCACCCGGACATCCGACCACGTCGTTGGATTGAACGATGTGAACCTCACTCATGACGTGTGAGACTCCCAAGGAACGACCAGGGACGATGAGAACCATTCTCGTTATTTACCCACTGAGGGTCAGGCATGTAGTAGCGGAAAAGATGAACGTTGAGTTGCTCTGAGATAGGAGTGAAAAAGGCGAACAGCCGTATCGAAGAGAGCGGTCCATGCATGGTTAGCAACGCGAGGGTCTTGTAAGTGATACCTTTGACGGTGATGTTAGGTGATAGACTGAGAACCCTAAATTCTACGAGCGCTTCTCTGAGAAAGTGACTGACTTATCAAAATCAGTATAAAACGTGGGTAAGTGAAAGAGAGATAGCGGAATGACAGAAGCCGCGCCACATTGAGAACAAAGGACTTGCCCA